>VZRF01011357.1:764-77387 GCA_013396875.1 Vireo altiloquus
GACCCTCGCCTGTCGCTACAGGACTTTGAAATGTGGGTGAACCCTTCAAGCCTGCCCAGTGGATTTTTTAGGTGAGGCACAGTGTGCGCAGAACTGGCCTCACCCTTTACTCCCAAGGTTCATCTGCCACGGCCGAGCAAGCTTGGACGGTGACAGCGAATACCTCAGGACGTAGGTTTGGTTAGAGTATCCTTCTCTTAGATGGATGGCCTTACAGGGCTAAGCGAGCTCCATCTGCCCGGGTTTAGGGTTGGAGTTGTCCTTCTCCTAGGATGGTTGCCAAACGGCTATCGAGCCCATCCTGCCCGTGGGCACACTTTGTCTGACCCTTCAGCTGAGACCTGTCTGGCATGGGAGACCCTACCAGAGGCACAAACCACTGCCAACATAGCTCTCAACCTCATGAGGGCATGCAAGCTTCTTCCCTGTGACAAGGGGGTGTCCTCGGAGAAGTAACCTATGTATGAGTTAAGTAAAGTATTAGAGAGCATGAGGGCAAGTTTGGTAGTTTTAGAAGAATACCTAATAATGCTTCTCTAAAGTCTGTATTCTGTCCAGTTAAATTCACCCTATGTGGGGAAACACTGTTGTAGGTGAGTAGTGTTAGATGTGGGGACTCATAGGTCCATATTTCCCTATTACATCCCATCCTTCAGTTCTAAAGAAGAGATGGGTATCCATGAGTGAAAGAGGGGCACAGAGAGAAGAGACCCCTCAGGCCTCTCAGTAGGGATGTTTAGCATCACTGATTTCAGGTTAATCAAGCTTGTTTAAAATTCAGGAATGGGCAGAGAGACTGCAGCTTGAAGCTCTTATCATTTAATGCTCTTCTGAGGCCAGTGTAGTTAAATGGGGATGTAAAGGTAGTATGAGCAATAAATAGCTGGCTTGTAACAGTATAGCTGGCTCAGTAAGGAGAGGTTTGGGAGAGCTATTTAGGAGTGAGATAAAAATGTAGTCAGAAATGAAAAGGAGAGGAGGAAAATTTTGTAGACCACTGGCTTTAGAAACTATTTCAGATTACTGTGAAAGGATTCTTCAAATATATTTGAGGCAGGTGGAAAGAAACTGGGACAGTGACTGCCAGGAGAGTATAGAGATGGGTGAGGAAGTTAAAGATGAGTCACAAGCTCCTCCACTCCTCTTTTTGGAGGTGGAGGGGATGTTAAATGGGGCCCATTCCCATAGAGATGGGGACAACCTAGTGAACTGCTGCTTTGGGGGAGCAAAGAGGTGCTCATTTCCATGGGTCCTCAGTGACTTCTGCTAGATGCCTCGTCTGGCTTGGTTCACTCTTCTCCTTTGAGTTTTGTGATGGACAAATATTTGTGGCATTGTTGTGAACAGCCTTAAGAAGAGTTCAAGTTGTAGGAACTATGACTTTTCTACCGTGGTACCTGTGTTGCTTTTCTTGGGTTTACCTTGGATGATAAAGGAATTAATCCAGTGCTTCTCCACCCAAAATATCCTAAGTGTTAAGCTTCTTTGCTGTATCCCAAAACACTCACCTTGACTCATTATTTTTTCTTGCCCTGTCTTCTCTCAATGTTAGCCAGAAACAAATGTGCCAGAGTAAAATCAGGTATTTTCCTCTGAATTTGTCTCACACCAGGACATAGATATAGATATATATACACAGGGTTGGCAAAGAAAGTCTTGACTGTTAGCCATGTCCAGATAGATTTCCAGCCTGTGACAGCATAGTACTCAGAAGAAGAGTGAGAATCTGTTTGATTTTTCTATCAAAGAGAAAACTACTCCTTTTTTTGCTGGCTATTTGGTCTTGGGAGAGTGAATGTAGCTCAGTCCTGGCACAAGCTTTTTATTGTGGAAGGAATCTCGGAGCTTTTGGATTCTTTTCTGGTTCAGATGTCAGCTGTTCTGTAGCCAGCCAGATGTGTGAGCCAAGAAATGTGGCAGAGACTGTTGTGCTGTGTGCAATCATGGTCTGCCTTAGAAAGGAGCTCTTCTTACTGGAGGGAAATAAATTTACCTGTCCTGAACCTGAGTGCCAACTGTATCTCTGCCTGGCTGAGAGAGTGTGTCAGTACCTGCCCTGGCTTCGGTACTTGGCATACTCGTAGTCCTACAGCAGTTCTGGGTTCAGCTTCACTTTGCCAAGATAAACTGGGAGATTTCTTTGGAGGCGAAGAACTGGACTTACTTGACTGGGAGGCAAGAAGGGGGAAAATTTACCCCTTCACTTTCCAGTAAAGGAGTTTACAGAAGACACACTTTGAAAAGCAAATTGTACTATAGATCTTTTGAGATTTTGCAGATCTTTATCATCCACTTTTTAGATGGCTGCTACAGCAGGGAACTAACTGGAACTAATTTAATCTGATTTCTTACTTTCTTACTGGGTTTATGCTTGGTTTTTTAAACTTCTCAAGTGCTTTCTTTACTTAATGTGTGAAGTGCTTAGTGAAGTGGGACCTGAACTAGTTGACTCTTCAGGCTGCTTTGAAAAAATACACAAAATCTATCAACACCGTATCAACAGTGTGACTCTTTCTGTTAGCCATCTTCATCCTCAAAGCTCTTGAAGAGTACTGCAGTCTCTCTAGAGCACAGAGCCCTCTGCTGAAGGTGAAGCTACTGATGTGTATGAAGAAGAAATCAGATTGCAAGTGGAATATCTCACATTAGGGGTGTGTGGCAGAAACAATTTAGTTGAGATTACAACAGAGATTTATCTGAGGTTATGTGGGGATGCTTCTGAGAAGGGTGAAGACAAAAGGACCTCACAGAAGCTCTGGGGTGTTGTTTATTTCTTGCTTGTTCTTTTTTGAAAGTAAATATCTCTCCCAACTGATCCCTGATTGAGCCCACAGGCCTTCTCTATAGCCTGTAAATCACTTTTCACCTTAAAAACGAAACTGAGAAAACAAGGTAGGCTAGCATCTTAGGGATATGATAACACCTCCACTGGAAATGGAAGCAAGAATAATTGCTTTGAGAATGCTCAATGAACCAAGCACTTAATTAAGAATAATAAATCAAGGAAGAGAGGGAAACATTTGAACATCTATCCCCTGCCATAGCTGAACTTGCAGGCAGGTTATGGTTGCTCAGGGACATTTTTCAGTATTACTTGAATACTGTGCAGGGGCTCTAATAGAATAATAGGGGCTTCTGTTCAACAGAAATGATTTCTGTGCTGTCTGATATAGAAAGGAGGTGGGCTGTGGTGGGAGGAAGGCCATGCAGATCCCTGTCAAGTTCTATAGTGAGGGTGAGGCTCTAAAGGTCACAGTGATTGCTCTGGGATTTGGCCTTAAGCACTTAGATGAATCTTAAGTTTTCTGGTCATTCCACCATTGTGGACTTCATTTCCTGAAGGATTCTGCCAGGCTTGGTGGCAGTTAGGACCATAACTCAGGCAACTGCCCCAACGTGTGGCCAGTGGTGGGACATGCTTGAAGTGGAGTTGCTATTTGTATGGACTCCAATCTGTGGCCTGCTGGGAGAAGGCATCCAGCCTTTGATACCAAGGTTGGGAGAAACTGTATCCAGCAGTCAGCATCCCAGGTGGGTAGGGTAGGGCTGGGCTTTAAACAGGCTTCTGAAAGGACAGAGGGCCTGTCCAAAGCCCAGGACACCCACACCACCTCTGTGCAGTGCTTTGAGTGTCTGGCATTTCTCTGCAGTGAGAGGTGCAGGGAGATTAGGGAGCCCACCAACCTGTCATTTTAATTTGGTCTAAACATAGGGGATTTAGCCACAAAAATTCTGTTTATAACTGGGGAGGGAAGAGGTTTTGGTGTTCCTGACTAAACTGTCCAATGGTGTGAGAAGGTTTCGAAAATTATAGCTAAATCTTTGGAGAATGACCGGGTGTTTGACATTAATAAGGAAAAAATGGCAAGGCTAAAAGCATCCCAGATGCACAGAATTGAATTACTTGGAAGCACAGTTTGATTTTTAGTGTATTTTGCAGTACCTTAGTAATTGATCTGTGTGGTATTTGTAACTGCAGAGGGGCTCTAAATGAATGTTTGTCATGATGGTTACAAAATGTTCAATACTGAGAATGAAATTTCTCCTTGCTGTGATTGTTCATCTGATTTACGGCTAATGGAAAGTAGCTCTCCAGCTCCTTTCGGCAGCAAATTGATCTTGATTTTTCTTTTAGAAATCCCAGTTAGAAGAATAGTTCTGTAAAAGAAGCCAATATGAAGCTAAATCACGGTGAGAGCTGCTTCCTGTGGACATGCTTGGCACATTTTCTGTGGTACAGACCACTGGGATTTTTGCACTGGTGGTCGCTCTGCCTGTGCCCAGGAGACAGCTCTGCTTGCCTTCCAGAAGTGGAGGTTTTTCAGGGTCCTGAAAGTTCATAATCCAAATTCTTTTCAGCCTAGAAATTCATTGGCAAATCTATTTACAGCTCTGCTTGCTCTTTCTCTTCCTCTGCATGTCACCAGTGATCCTGATATCTGAGGGAATCTTCCAACTCATTCTGTCATTTCTGCTGTTCACATAGTCATTATTTATTTATTAGAAGGTGAAGTTCTCTGGTGGTTTCCCACCCACTGCCTGGACAGGGTAAGAAAGGTTTCGTTTCCAAGTGGGGCCAAAGAGGGTGGTACATTTAGTCTGATATATGCAAAGACCTAGTTGTGACAGTGAGTCTCTTAAGGATTTCTGTAAAACTGTCCCATTTCCTTTGGTTTTAAAATAGTGATGAAGCCTGTAAGGGATCCCACAGTTAGTGTGGGACTCAGATCTGCTAAGCACTCTCTGGAAGAGGTATGGTTTCCTCTAGGCTGCTTGTTTCATAGCTGGGACTATGTGGGACAATTTATGCCTATTCCTGAGGCCGTGAGTGTCCATCTGATCCGTGAGTTCCTCTGGTCTTGTGTCCTACGGCAGAATAGACTAGTATTTTGTATTTTGCTGGCTGACACTAGTCCAACTAAATGTACGCTTATTTTTAGCAGCATTGCTGTACAGTTGCACCAGAAGTTAAGCACCTGTCAAGGGTCAGAGCTGGCTGAGAGCCAGCAGAGTCAGCAGCAGGCCCTGAGCAAACATTGAGGAGGCAAGCCATCCTTTCCCTATAGAGTTATGATATTGGTAAATTGCAAGCTGTAATATGTGGAAAAAATGAACTGAGCGATAGGGAAGGGTGATCCCACAGTAATAGCAGCACATGCTCTGGTTGCAGTGAGATTTGCCAGCTCATTTAGGATAACAATATTTCCTAAATGTTAGAAAGAAAAAAGGCATCAGACTAGTAAAAGAGATGATATCTTGACAGCTGGGAGTGGGAGAAGGGCAGGAATATTTACGGTGTTAGGCATGGAAGGTAGGTATCCTAAGTGTTCCCTGTATGAACATGAAGCCTTTCCTCCTGTGTTTGAGTTTATTCATGTGCTTTCTCTAGGTGCAGACAGCTAACTTGGTGCTGGAAGATGGGATGAAGATGAGGGGCTATTCTTTTGGCTATCCATCCTCCACAGCAGGGGAAGTCGTATTCAACACAGGGCTCTCTGGGTAAGGCAACAGCAAATGACAAATAAGCACCAATAGTTCTCTGGAAGCTTGTTGAAGTGTGAAAGCTGCTTTTTCCAAGCTTGTAGGTTCCTGATCCAAGCAGGTAGTTTTCTATATAAGGGTACACTGTAGTCCAGAAATACAGAGAATTAATGAAGGTGTCTCAGGCAGACCACTTGTGTCAAAGAACTTGTGGTGAAAAGCACCTTTAAAGACTTTCTAATTGTGATAATGAGATACATATCATAATGATGATAATGAGGGTTCTGATTACTTCCTACTGAATTGCTGAGTCACAGCAGAGGAGTTGTCTTCCTCCAGTGCCCAGATCAACTTTAGAGGTTTGAAGCATCTGCAGCCTTCTTGGTAATGGAACTTAGCTTCTGAGTGTAAAAATTTTAAACCCCAAGTTGTTCACCTTTATGACCCATCTCTTATGTGATTTGTTGGTTCATACCTCAGGCAGGGATGCTTTTACTCTCTGTGCCCTTTCCCGCTAAAGGGCAGGATCAGATTCATGCCTAACGTGATTCTCTGTCCTCTTGAGGGGTAGAAGCCTATGGCTGACTTAAGTTGGCAGCCAAATGCTGCTGGTGCTTTTGTTGGACTTCTTGAGCAGAGGGAATCTGGCCAGAGGAATGGGGCTTTTTGGTAAGGACAGGGACATATTCTTGGGAAGGTAAGACATCTCTGAAATTGTTGATGCTTGAGCTTCTTCTGCAGTCATTCATAGCTGTCTTTGCTCATCTGCATTGTGTTCCCCAAATTCTGCTCTCCTTTGGAGATCTCAGTACTCACAGGATGAATTTTTAAATCATGTCATTGGTGATTATGTTGAATTGCTGCAGAGGGGAATCAGTTTGCAGAGTTTTGCATTAGGAGACAATTATTTAAGCATTTCGACAGCACTAATTACTGGCTGTGTTAATATACCTGCCAACAAACCACTGTTTAATGTAGATCAGAATGATGGAGAGCACTAGGGTTCTCTTCTCACTGATAGATTATGGGCCGTAAATCTTGACACATCACAAAAGTCAAGGAGGACCTGCAGGATTAATTTCTTCTCCACATGTTACTGAGGCAGTAGAAGTTGTGTTTGTTCATTGTCTAATCATTTGGAGAGGATGACAGAGATCTCTTCTGTGCTGGGGAGCATATGGGCATGGAAAGAACATTCAAAATGTAAGGTGCTATCTTCAGAGCCCCTATCCAGAACATGACCTTGATTGATTCAGAGAAATGGAAGACAAGAGCTTGCAGCACTGTTGCAGAACATAAAAGTGGCAGATTTCCTACCAGGGTCCCTTCTCCCTGACACAGGAAGAGGCTGTGCCTGTGTGAAGGCAGTGCCCAGGCTGCTGGGGCATGCAGCAGCTTGTCATGATAGGGAGCAAGAGGTTAGTGTGGAGGTGCTGATAAGCCTCAGACCTGCTTTCTGTGAAGTTGATGTTTCTAGGTGCTGAGTGGCATCAGCATGGGCTCTGTCCTGGGGTGATTAATAGGCTGCTCAGCACTGTGTCTCCTCATCTGGACTCCCATGTTCTGATTCATCTTACAGAAATGGGAGGCAAAGCACTTAATGTGCATACAGCTCTCAGGCTTGAAGTAGCTGAAGCTTGCTGAAATGTTGTCATATTACTCTGGAATCGAAGGCAGAGAGCACTCTTTTGGGGGTGAAATGTTGAATTTTTGAGAGAAAAGCCTGAGGATGAATTTTCAGAAACATTTGCTGAAAAATAATAAACCTACTATTGCAGCCATCTGTTTAGTATAAGAACAAAAAGAGGAGATATCCAATTAAAAAAGAAGAGTTACAACCCATAAAATGTCCCCTGTTTGAAATGGTTCCATAAAGGTGTTTACCTCCAATAAGTCTGGGTGTTTCTCATTATATTCTATATTATATTCTAGTGAGAGAATGGGTTGACAGGAGTTTGCTGAAATCAGGCAGACCTTTGGGCAGGCACAGCAAGGACCAGACCTTGGAGCACGTTTGGAGCTTTTGTTTCCATCTGCTCCTCTGTACTCCACATGGCATTGTTCCTGCTTAAAGGGCACTGTCCATGCCAAGCTGTCTGCACACCCCACTCAGACCCAATGGCTCTCTGTCCTTGTTTGCTGATTACAAATGACATGCAAAGGTTAATTACATCAGCTTTGTCAGTAACAAGGAGTCTTTTGGAAGGATAACCAATTAGCTCGGAAGGAGAGAGCAATGCCAAGCATGCACATGGCATGTGCCTGGTACCTACTGCAGTTTTGGGATCACACTGCACTTTGTGTGGTTGGTTACCTGCAGCAGCAAATATAGATTTGAACATCAGGAGACGCTTACCTGAAAATATTTCCTGGCCATCGTTCATTTGACCTGTCCTTTCTCAGAGCTGGCTGGTGTGCTGCTTTGTCTGTATCTGCCAGCAACCAGTCCTGCTTTTGTGAAGATCTTCCCAGTGTTTGACAGTCAATCTTCTGGCACTAAATTTGGTGTTCCATAAAAATGTCTCTTGTGATTTGCTGATATCTGGTATGTGGCTGGACTTGCCAATTAAGTATTGTTTAAACAATAATGACAATAATAAATTATATTTTGTATAGGGCAGATTCATCCTGAAAAGTCTTTATGCATTTGGTTCAATATTTATGGGGATAACTTTATTTGTTGCTAGATCGCTGCTGCTTTTGGGTTGAAAGACAGCATTTGTTTAATGGATATTTGCAACAGTATGCTACAGTATAAGGGAGAAAGTGAAGGACTGTCTGTTAATTTGAAGCTGAAGAATAGGAGCATATAGACCGTATTTACCCTGTTCCCCTGTATGTGGCTGAAAGTAAGACTGGATCTACTAGGTCCAGAGATGATACTCTGTGTAATCCTAGGTTTGGTCCTCTGCTGCAGAAGAATGTTCCAACATGCTTTTAGATCTGTCCTTGCTGAGAAGGGCATTCAGGCAGGTGCTTAACAAACTGCTGGGCTTCTGCATGGGCTAATGATAGGACATGCTCTGGGGCTTGTGACCAGGGCTGGAATGCTGAATCTCAGAGCATTGTCTTCAACTTGCCTTCTTCAGGGATACACAAATCAGCTTCCAAGCACTTAAGTTTTGTCAGGTAAAATGAATGGTGTTCTGCAGGTGGGAACATGGAATTGCCTAGAAGAGAGGCCAGGGCACTTCTGGGAGAAACTACAGAAGTGAGACCATGGCAGGGTGTGTTGACAGAGCAGGTAGGAGAGAAGGACCCAGGGTAGTGATAAGGAATCCCAAGGACTTGTCTATGTCCTCCCCCACAGAAAGCTCAGTTACAGTCCTGAAGATCCCAAAACATGCAAGCTCCAGAGTACGGAAGGGGCAAACAGCTCTATTTTCTGCTGGCTTTTCAGTTGGAGCCTTCTGGTGCCACTGAGACAGGGAAGCTCTTACAGCACGTGGCGGGAAGGGTGCAGGAAGGGCAAAGCACTGCCCAGGAGTGTGCCTAGGGAGAGGCCAGGCCAAGTTGTTATCAAGGGTCCAGATACACTGTCCCGGACTGAGATCTCCCTGCCCTCTCTGTACTTGTTCCTTATGTTAAATCAAAGGATTCTGAGTTTGTTGATAGCTTCTGTGCTTTTCTTAAATGAAACACGAGAAGCTGAAGCCTTTCCTTGTTCTCCATGCCAAATGTTTAAGCACAGATGGCAAAGTCAGGGCGTATTCACAGATGTGTTTGCTTTTATTCTGAGAATATCTTCACATGAATACCATTTCTGTCTTTTTGTCATATGGGAATTCAAACATCTCTTGTTTTCACTGGTCTTTTGTTTTCCTTTTGACTCAAGACCAATGTACTTTTCTTCTACTCTTTTTTTGTCTAGATACACCGAAGCCTTGACAGATCCCAGCTACAAAGGACAGATTCTTTCCCTGGCGAACCCCTTAGTTGGGAATGGTGGAGTGCCTGACACAGCTGCTTTGGATGAAATGGGCCTCAGGAGATTTCTGGAGTCTGATGGGATCAAGGTAATAGTGGGAGAGTATTCTGTGCTGATCAAGGGATTGTGCCCAGCAGCCTGAGTGTGTAAACGTTTACTGGCTCCCTCATAGAAGGAATCAGTGATACTCAACCTTTCTTTTTCTTCTTCTGGATATGGTTTGGAGGAATGGTGACAAACATACTCCATCTTGATTTCTGTACCAAGCCATGTGCCTTCGGGGGAAGTATCTGTTCTGAGGTGAAATGACTGTTTTATACACTAACTCCACTGAAAAATGAGGCTGACTTTTGAAATGAAATGTCACTTAAAAGTGAAAAGTTTTCTTATACAAAAAAATGAATCAAAAAGAAAGATTTTGTCTTGTCTAAAATTTCCATTTTCTTTCTTTTGACAAGAAGTGTTTTGCCAGCTCAGTGAAATTTGCAGCTTTGGTTAGCAAGCCATATTCTTCTATGGATTTCCTCGTCAAAATGCCTAGGTACAGTCATGAGATATCCTGAAGTCTGTCCATGATATGGTTTATGGTGAATGAATGGTGAAAACTGAAGGTACTAGATAAGTACAAAGTGATCCTACAGTGCAAAATGATGTTTCTTCTCTCTAAAGGTTTCGGGTTTGCTGGTGCTGGATTACAGCAATGAGTACAGCCACTGGCAGGCTACTAGGAGCCTGGGAGAGTGGTTGCAAGAAGAACAGGTGAGCAATCTAGAGATAACAATACAATGAGAATTGACCTGGATGGAAGGATGAGCTCTTTATTTTGTGCTTTTTAGTGCAGAAACTAGATTTGAACAACTCAGCTATTTATGAGTGGGAATAAGGAGGAGAAGTGAAGGACTGCAGTGGTGCAGCCTTGGTAAGACTGCTGCTGGGAGCCTGAGCTCCTAACACAAGATTAGGCTGGATGGGGCTGTGAGCAACCTGGTCTAGTGGAAGGTATCCCTATCCATGCCAGAGGGTTGGAACGAGATGAGCTTTAAGGTGTCTGCCAGCCCAAACTGTTCTATGATTCTGTCACATGTTCTTCTCATGAAAGTGATCTGTCTGCTATCTTCTTTCCATTTTAGCTGCCTGTTCTCTAACTTACGCTTGGATTTTCTTCAGGTGCCTGCGCTATATGGGATTGATACCAGAATGTTGTCCAAATTAATTCGTGACAAGGTATGATCTGCTTCCCTTGATGCAGTTGCACTAACCTTGCTGATGCTGGGCCCTTTCCAGGTTCAGCAAGCTTGGAGTAGAAATGGTACGGCTGGGCTGCCTTGACTTCAGATGCTGCTCAGATCCATATGCTCTTCCAAAGGCTTCTGTACTGCTGGGCAATGCTCTGATCCCAAGGAGCCCACTCTCCCAGGCTCTGCTCTGGGTTTCCTGTCCTACATAAGTGAGCCAGCACAAGGTGATGTAAATGAAAGGTCTCAGGTAGTGTCAGACACAACAGGTGGTAATATCAAGCACATTGTGGTTTGACACTGGCCAAACGCCAGGCACCCACGAAAGCCGTTTGCTCACCCTCTCTTGCTTTCAGCTGGGCAGAGGAGAGGGAGGAAAAAAAAATTAACAAAAGGCTCATGAGTTGAGATGAGGACTGGGAGGAAAACACTCTAAGGGCAATACAGGCTCAAATTTAAAGGTATAAAGTAAATTTATTATTAACCAAATCAGAGGAGGATAATGAGAAGTAAAATAAGCCTTTAAAACTCCTCCCTCCCTCCCCTGCCCCTCCCTCTTTCCCTCTGACAGCGCAGGGAGACAGGGCGTGGGGATTTTGGTCAGTCGATCACTTCAGATCTTTTTCAATTTGCTCCGGGAGAGGAGTTTTTCCTCTGCTATACCATGAGTCCCTCCCACAGGCAAAGCAGTCTTCCCAAAACTGCGGTGGTGTGGGTCACTCATCCACAGGGTGCAGTCTTTTAAGGACAGGCTGCTCTAGTTTGGAAGCAAGGGCCTTCTTTCTCAATCTCTGGAAGCAGGGGCCCTTTCTCTCTACTCGGGTCTCCCACTGGATCACAGCTTCCTCTGGCATCCACTCGCTCTTGCATGAGCACTTTTCCCCATGAGCTGTGAGTGGATCTCTGCATCCCCTGTGGACTTCATAGATTACAGGGGGACAGTTTGTTTCACCACGGTCCTCACCATAGCTTGCAGAGGAATTATGGCTCCAACTCTTGGAGCACCTCCTCCCTCTCCCCTCCTTCTCCACTGACCTTGGTGCTGCTATGCTGTTCTCTCTTACATGTCCTCACTTCCTCCTCTTCTCTATCTGGAACAAAAACTACTGCCCATAGGTACTATTGCCAACAAGTTCCACTAATTCAAAGATTCTTGCAGCATCCTGCAGTGCTGAGAGGTTGATTTTGTCTAGGTTCCACATCAGGGAAGTGCTCGACATGGTTCCACTGCTGGCCACACGGCCCTGCTGCCACTGCGCAGGCAGTCACAACCGCTGCAGCGCTGGTGCTATTTAATGCCTCTCCTCATGTGGGGTGCCAGGAAGAAGAAGATGCTGCAGCTGCTCCTGCCCTTCTGCCCACCGTATGGCTGGCTAGGGGTGGCTAGGCAAGCAAGGCTCGCTGCGGGCTGCACTAAGATGGCGGTGGCTGCAGTGCATGGCTGCGGGCCGCACTGGGATGCCCTGGTGACAGTGGGTTTCCATTCCTGGAAAAAGCTGCATGCACACAGTTTTGATTTTTTTCTTAAATATGTCATCACAGAGGCGTTACCAACCTCTCTAATTGGGTCAGCAGCATGTCCATCTTCAGAGCCATAAGAGATTGGCACTGTTGGACATGGGGGAAGCTTCTAGCAGCTTCTCACAGAAGCTACTTCTGTGGCCCCCCCTGCTACCAAAAAACACAGGCTGTGCCAAACCTACACACACATTTAACTCAGAAACACTCAAACAGAGCAACAAGTCTCTGAGATATTATGGATATTAGTTCCCAGACAGTGACACCTTTGGTCAGTGCAAATTCTCTTGCTCCTCTGAGACAAAGGAATGCCTACAGTCATCTAAGATGGATTCCTAACCTGGTTTTCTTTGGCTGAAGCCTGCTATTATTTTCAGTAGTCATTACTTTTCTCTGTTTTCCAAGAGCTGAAAATTAAAGTCATAGGTAGGAATATGTTATGGAATGAAGGTTAATGTGAAGGTACACTTCATAGTGGCTGAAATGGTGACCAAAGCCAGTCTGAATGTAAATTTGCCTTGGGGGCTCTTCTTTCCTGTTGGATTATTTGAAGCTGCACTTTTCTTTAGGTGATCAATTTGCTGTCTGCAGCCCAACCCCATGCCCACTTTCATTCCCCAGAGCAAAACAGGAATGGCCCAGCTTGAAAAGAGAAATATTTGTAGAAATGAATTCTTATAAGAAGATTTGGCATTGTCCTGCTCTTACAGATAGCATACAAGTACAATTTAATACAGTAGAAAATGGCAATATGTTTTCTGCTTTCTTAAGACATAATAGATCACCATTCCTTTTATCTAAAGAAAATACTTTCAGTGTTTGTCCTGTAACTTAGCAGCGTATGGCAGTAAGTCCCATTATACCATGACTTTGAGTGGTATTGGTGTATGGCTTTTAAAAAAGGGCATCATGTCACTTCTTCACCCAGTTTCCTCAGGTTAAAAAAAACTACTTAGTATTTCACTCCATGTCTCTATAAAAAACTGGGGGTGAGAAAAGGGCTTCCTTATGATAAATGCAGAAATAAGCAATGACTTGTTAAACTGGGCTAAAGGTAAATGCAGGGCACCATTTGGCTGAGAACAAGGGCTTTAAGAGCTTTGTTATCAGCACTTACAGAACTCACTGCATGGTGGAACTCAGAACCATGGCTCTCAAGCACCACTCAGCACCCTCGTTTCCAAGAACAGGACTTGTTGAAGATGATGATGATCTTTTCATGTTTGGTTCATGGGAAGCAGCTTGGAGCAACTACTCAAGAAGACAGCTTGGAGGTGCTGCTCGAGGAGACATAGGATGTCAGCCACTGTTAGAAGCAAAACTCTGTCCTTAAAACTTGCCCTTGTTAGTCTGCATGGCAGTGAAAGATATATTGGCTGTTGCTTGCCCTAGAGAAATGGCAAGGATACTTCAGGTATGGCAAGCCAGGGAAGTATCTCAAAGGAGAATCACTAAACCCAAGGAGCGATCCCAGTGTGAATACTAGTATAATATCCACAGAACAAGCTGAGTTTAACATGTTTGATAATGAAAGTGGGATGTGATAAATTTACCACAAAACATTGACTTCCTCTGTTTTACTTTCCCCTTCCATCCTTGAAAAGTTCTGTAATGCACACCCTGTCCCCATGCTGAGAAGAGATTAACCATGGGTTAATCCCACTTACTCCAGGAGTGGGGCAAAGCAAAAGCAGGGACTTTTTTTTTCCACTGAGGATTTATGAGAAGAAGGATATGCTGCTGGCAGAACAAGAGTGTCCTAGCTTCTGCCAGGTGGTAACAGCAATATAGAGTAGGGCTTGCTGGAGGTGATTTTTATTTTTAACAGCTTATTCAGAAAACAGCTGGGCTGACCTGCCTCCTTCATAGCTTTGCCTTATAGCAGTTTTGCTGCCTTGTAGCTATCCACAGGAGGCAGCTGAAAGCCTCACAGTGGGTTTCCAAAACCAAAAAAGCTTCAAACTGCTTTGTGGGTTACTCCCAGATCTACATGACAGTTATGTGGGGATCTGAATTCTGATCTTCTTGGAAGACAACTCAATTTCATGTCACAGATTGCCTGTTAACAAATTTTACTGCTGATAATGTCTCTCAGCTAAATGAAGGGGTTTAAACAGATTTTTGATACTGAGGAAGGCTCATAAGCTTCTGAAAATGCTAAAAATGGTTATAAACTGCCAAGAAACCATCTTTAAACAGCTGTTCCAGTTGCTGTGCCTGTTAACACCTCATCCCGGTGTTCACAGCTTTTCCTTTGCTCATGCTTTGTTTTTTTCTGGTGTATTTCCACAGGGCACGGTACTTGGGAAGATTGAATTTGAAGGTCAGCCTGTGGAGTTTGTAGACCCAAATAAGCAAAACTTAATTGCAGAAGTTTCAACAAAGGTGATAAGTTCTTCTCTAGTATCAGTGCTGTACACTCCATGTAGTAACTGCTCCCCATTTGCTCTGTGGATCAATCAGTTCTTCTAAACAAACAATCTGAGGATGTTTTCTAAACCATGCACCTTTCTAGACCTTTGACGGATTGTTTTCTCAGTTTTTCTGTGGCTCCTTAGATGCAGTGTTGGAGATAAAAAATGGTTTGTGTTGAGCTGAATGTGGTCTGAACCATACTCTGATCAGAGGATTGTGTGTTGCAAAGACAGAGAAGTATTGGGAATACAGTTAGACCTGGTATATAGTGGATATTTTCAAACATAAAAAGAGTGAATAAAAAGAATGCTTGCTTTCCTTAAAAAAAAATCAGGAAACATCACAATACCATTTGATAATCTGTGTTCAGGCATAATTTTGTTGGGGAATTCCAGAAGAGATTTCTAGATATCAAAACCAGACTAAAGTAGGCATTCCCTGCATCTAATATTACAAGAAATAGTTGCTATGCCCATAGGTCTGAGCAGACCAGCAGTGAAGTTTTTACTCTGTTAGCTGGGCATGCAAACTATGTTCAACTACAAGCTGAGAAGAATGTTAGAAATCATGAGGATGTAGGAAACCAGGCCTGTACTAAAAATAGTTAACTATTCTTGTACCAATGCAAGGTCTAATGTCTTAAATTGTGGTGCCTTTGGGGATTTAATTGGGGAATAAAGAGTGCTCTGGATGCTTAATCCCATTGACTAAAGTGAGAACTGGGTGTATGAGTCCCTTTTGCAAACTGTATGCTTGCTATGATATTTGCAGCTCCTTCAAGATCAGTGAGACTCTGGAAGAACTCTGCAAATAGTTGCTTGTGTACTGTTCTGCGCACAAGCTAGTGTGTTTTCATGGCATGGGTGAAAAGCAGTCCTGAACAGACTGGTCAGTGAGCAACTGAGAGTTTGAAGCACTCTCCATCTAGGCTTGGATTTACAGCAGTAACTGGTATACTGGAATGTCATTGGAATACAAAGGCTGCCTTGCAAATCTCACCTTGGGGGATCTCCCCAGTTCATGCCAACACCTCTGCTGTGTTTTGAGTCAGGGCCTTGTTGCTACACAGAAGGATGGCAATTGCTTACTGAGTTGTGATCTAGGATTTGCAAGGTGCAGGTGGAACCATTTTGAGCAGTATCTCAGACACAGGTAAGCTTGCTGATGCTAAATTCTGCAATTACTAGGACAGAATTACTGTAAAGATGCTGAAAATAGCTTCTTTAAGGGAGATATAATAAGATTAACAGCACTTTGGTGGTCTCGTTGTGTTTATAACTTCATTTTATGGGCTTAAGAAAACATATCACATATAAAGCTGTATATGAGGTAAGCTGTTTAATGTTGGTAATTACTGAACATGATAATCTATCTGTTGCCAAATGGTGTTTTTCATGTAAATCAGAATACAGTATGATCAGGAATTTGCTTATCTGTTGTACACTAGGAGTGATGGATTTTCTTTATTATATCCTACCCACCCCCTGCCACCTTGATTAAATGCTAGTGATATAGATTGTGCTTGCTAACATTGCCTATCCAGGGCAGGGAATGTAGAAAACTGCCAGTGTTCTGGAAGCACTCTTGTTGGAGATTTTTTTTTTAATGTGTGTGTCAGGGTCACAGAGCAGATGAGAGCTATTTAACCACTCCAAGCTAAAAGGTCACATCTCTCCAGACATACAGGCCCACATACTGTTTTTTTCTCAGCACTAGCACCAGCAGGAGCTTTTACTCTTCCTGACCACTGGTTTGCAGCCTCCCCACATAATCCTTTCAGACTGGGACAGTTTTTTAATGGCCTGTGCTGTGAGGGAAACCCTCTGGCTTTAGAAGGAATATATTTTAACAGTTCTCTGATCCAGCTCTCAGTATAGTTTTTGTATAAACACACTCCTGGCCAGATGCAGGGGACAGGTCAGGTCTCTGCAGGACAGAGTGTGACAAGTGGGTTGTGGAGACAGCAACATCTAAAATCAGTCTTGCTGCTGAAGGAAATCTTGTAACAAATCACAGCTAATTAATTGGACTGGGAGGAGTTTTGAAAATAAGGTAATTAAAGTACCTCCAAGCAGTGTTGCCCCACTGGTCATGGTCCCTCTGGTCATGAGAACAGCCAAGGAGAACCTTTGAAGGAGGTCTTTGCTTCATAATATTTTGTTATTTTTTTAAGTGTGGATGCTGTGAGAAATTAGGGGTCTTCAAAAGCCCCTTTTGAAAAGGACGGTGAGTTTTTCTTAAGGGTCTCTGACCCAGGACACTAAGGTAGTTTCTGTGAGAACTGAACACCTTAATCTTCTTGAGATTTTTGAAACCTACCACCGAGAAACCTGAAGGACAGCAGGTAGAAGACCCATAAAATTCCTTTGGAGTGATACAGTTCCACTATGGACTGCTGGACGCAGAATCCACTTGTATATAAGTACCTATGAAGATACCATCGTATGTTGTCAGACACAGCTTCTTACCAGAAGCCTGAACTGATCTAACAAGACCCAGGTTCAGTATGATCCTACTCATTCTGAAAAAGGATTGTAGGATACTTTGCCATCTGATTGTCTAATGTGAGCTACAAGATATGTTCCCGTCCAAAAATCTCCTTTCTGCATTACTCACCAAGAGTCACAGCAGCAGTAGTAACACTACTGGCTCACGGCTGAGTCACATCCTCAGAGATGGAGTAGGGACCATTGGTGATTCATGTGCGGCAGCTTGAAGCCTTGTAGTGAAGGGAGGTGCTCCTTGCACCCCATCTCTTCCACCCTTGCTCCTGACATGGCAGTAAGTCTCTCCTGATGATGATCAGAGCTGTCCTCACACAGGACACACTCTTGCATTCTAAAAACCTCTGCATTTCAATCTCTGCAAAGATAAAAGTTTGAACAAGAACTGAGTTAGGGTAACACACAGGGAGGAGTTGCAATATTCTGCTAACAAACTTCATCTTAAATTATCTGCTGAGGGGATGTCTTTCCTTCTGGCTGGTCATATTTCTCCTTTTAAAAGATCCAGTTTGTCAACCCGCACCAGCCATACTGGACATGGATTTTAATATCTTTTCTTAGGGAGGCCCAGCTGTGAAATATGGATGCCAGGGAAGCTGATTAAAAGGGAGTTACTTAGTCTAAAAAAGAAAAAAAAAAAGACAGAAAAAAAACCTCCTTGTTTTTCCAATGGTGCCCAAGAAAAAAGCTACTTTGGGCAAAGCACATCTGTCAATATCATCTTTCAGAAGCTAAGTGTAACTGAAGGAAAGCACAGAGTTTGTTTTTGGGAGGAAGAAGGCAGCCTTATGTGCTTATTGATGAATAACTGCATGACTGCTACCTGCAGTCATGTAACAAGTAAAATAATTCAGCACACTTCAGAAAGAAGCTGTCCATAAATAACCTTACATCAGTACTAGAGCTGTCTGACCATGGGTCTGCAATGGCACAGTATCAAGGCCATACAACATAGAATTGTTTGACTTCACTCTCTTCCATTCTGGCTGTGACCAGTAGATAACTGAGTGTACAAAGCATGAAGGTCCAGATTTGGGACTGGTGACAATTTATTTTGTGGAATGGGTTAAGGAACAGCAGCTGGAAGAGGAGAAGTTGTGAGATAAAACTGCCAAGTCCATATGAACATAGGCCATGCTTGGTGACAGGCCTGGCATGGTCTGTACTGCCATGATGCACAGGTCACGCACAGGCTATCCTCAGCTGTGCTGTGCTTTGGTCTTATTGGGACTGGAAGGCTGGGGTGTGTTTCATGTGATGAATCTGTAGCTGGTTCGAAGCAGCCTTGCTCCACTGGCATCAGCAGGATGACTGAACTTCAGCTGAAAATCTCTCACTGGGTATCTGGCCTGTTCCTCTTGAGCTGCAGTAATCTGTGAGAACTGGCTTTTTGCTTCACCGCTAATGAGGTGACACCCAGAAAAAAGCTTGTCATTAGCTATGGAAACAAGGGATTGCTTAGGAATTGCATTACTGCTCTAATCAACAGTATATAAAAGAGTATTAAAACTTCTACTTTCACAGAAAGATGAAGGAAGCACTAATATCTGCAGTACTCCTGGAGATTTCCACATAAATTGATTGTTAAGTACCAGTTGCTGCACACTGATGAAAAGTTATTCTGCTGCCCATCTTCCCTGTGTTTTCGGGGGAGGGCGTGGTCTGTCATTTACAGCATGGTCTGTCTTTTTACAGGAAGTCAAGATTTATGGCAGAGGGAATCCAATTAAAGTTGTAGCTGTTGACTGTGGGTTGAAGCACAACATTATCCGTCTGCTAGTAAAGGTAGGTCAGTGCTTGATGTCCCTTGTCACTTATTTTGCTTTGGCAAGAGCCTCACCTGTACTCACGAGCCTTCCTTACACCTGGACACATCCATTCTAAAGTTAGTTGCCCTCCTAAAATGAAGTACAATTTTTAGGATGATTTTTGTGGACTGGGAGGTGTTTTCTGCACTTGATACACTGTATTGAGGCATAAGGAAGAGGACCTATACAACAACCTCTCAGCCATGAGTCTTCTCAAAACTCAGAAGATGAGTTTTCGAAAAATGAGGCACAACTTCTCAAAAGAACAATGAAGGAAGGTCAACCCAACTTGTTAAAAATAAATAAATGGGGGGAAAAATGCAATGACAGTGGTGAATGGTTGAAACAGGCCCAGAGTACTTGTGGAATGTTCATCCTTGAAGATATTAAAACCACAGCTGCCCCAGGCCCTCAGCAACCTGCCTTGAAGTGGAAATTACCCCTGCTTTGTGCAGGGATTGGACCTGATGACCTCATGAGGCTCCTGCATCCTGAGTTATTCTTTGATTCTAGAATTCTGTGAAAATCTTTTCCTCTTTTTAGCGCAGCGATGTAGCAGTTCTTGCTTCTTTAGCCACACAAGAGGACAGAAGGCAGTGTCCTCATATTCTCTAGATGCACGAGATTTCCTGGATTCAATTTTTTAATTAATATGGATGTTTGTCTCAGTTTTGATGTGTAGGACTACTTCTGACATCATAGAATAAGGCTGTGAAGCCCTAATTTAGCAGTTAGGATGAATGCACTGTGTAAAAATGAACATATGTTGCATGTGTACACACTTATTTTACTTTCCATTAGTAAGTTTTGATCTAATCAGTGAATTTCAGAGTAACTTGACAACCACTGAGGTGGCTCAAAGGGGCCAAGTCTACCAGTTTTGTGAAAGTAATATGGTCAGATAGTGGAGAGAAGCTGCATCATGGGCAAAGGATATAACTAATGACTGAAATACAAACTCAGGCTCTGAGACATAAGAACAGAGGAAGAACCTCCTTACAAAAATTCATTTGTTTCCCTCCTCCCTTCATTTTTTATTTCCTTATTTGTTTTTTGTTTGTCTTTTTTTTAGCGAGGTGCAGAAGTGCATTTAGTTCCATGGGATCATGATTTCACTGGCATGGATTATGATGGACTCATAATTTCTGGAGGTCCAGGGGATCCCATGAAGGCCCAGGAAGTGATTCAGAATGTCAAAAAGGTACAGTGCAATCAGCCTACAGGCTGATTATACTTGTTAATTTGCCTTTTTTTCAAGTGCTTGAAGTAACAGTTGGTTGTATTAAGCTATTATGGGCCAAAAGTTCAGACATTTCAGCTGCCTGGAATATCCCTCATGTTGGTCCCGTGGGATTTGTCTCCAGCCCAATAGTTACAACAAGGCTTTATAGACCTTGGTGACCAATACATGGCAAACATGATGACCACAATTACCATACCAGTGCCTTGAAGTACCCTGTGCTCTTTCAGATCCTCTGTGACCTTAGGAAAGAAAAGCATTGATTTCAGAGCTCCCATTTGGAATAATGTCACACACTAAATGGCTGTAATGCAGTGTCATTGCTTATTTCCTCTGAGTAGTCTGACACCAAGATGTGCTCTGAGGCTTCTTTCTGAACCAGAGGAAAGGAGGAAACTTTCCTTCATAAGTTATTGGCACTCTGGCATTCAGTTTTTTTTCCCAAGTCTGTGAGGGAACTAGCATGGTTTATGCTGGAATTGCTGGACAGAGACACTCCAATATCTGTTAAAAACCTTTTCATTTTAGGTCCTGGAGAGCAATCGCCCAGAACCCTTGTTTGGAATTAGCATGGGGCATCTAATCACTGGAATAGCAGCTGGAGCTACTTCCTACAAGATGCAGATGGCCAACAGGTGCAGCAGCTCTTCTTCCCAGACACAGCAGCTCAGCGTTGGAAAGGCCTATGGAACAGTAGTGCTCTACTGCTGAACTACCTTAGCAGTGGCTGGCATCTCAGTAACATTGCTCCTTCATCCTAGCCATTCTCCTTGCCTTTAATTTAAACTGCCATGTCATGCTCTATGTTTTTTGAGTGTGTTTTGAAAGTATTTGATGTAATTGATCCCTATCAAGCTGAAGAATAGCAAAGTTTCTCATAGGATTTATCATTTTGAGATTGGCTGCTGATATTTTACTGCTACTATTGAACTGTTATGTACAGCCCCACATTTATCAGCTCCTCCTAATTGTGGCACTTGAACACATTTGGCACTTCTGTCCTCTGATCCCTTTTTCTTCCAGAGGCCAGAACCAGCCTGTCCTGAATGCAGTGAATGGACAGGCTGTCATCACTGCTCAGAACCACAGCTATGCCATTGACAGCTCTGCCCTCCCTCCTGGCTGGAAGCCTCTCTTTGTGAATGCCAACGACCAAACAAATGAGGTAAGCTCCTGCTTTATTCCAGATACTTGCACAGAGAAACCTCTAATGAGGAAAGATCTCTGCCTTTATTTCACCTCCTGTAATCCCACTCTCACATTATCAAGGCTAAATTTGTTGATTTGACCATCTACTTTACTTGGAGCCCTGCTTTACAGTCAGGATAAAATGGGTACCCCACTGTACCAGCCCCACTGCACTGGATTGCAACAGTGACTTAATGATTTCCCTGAACAGAAGCCTGATTAATTTCCATGATTTCCCTACTACTAGTGGTGTTCACTCAGCTACCATTTTCTTAGGGTTTGTGCCACAGCAGTGCAAGCCTGTGTCACCAGTTGGTTGTGTTGGTTCTGTGTTGGCTAGCACAGAAAAGGGATATTATTGCAGTCTAATTTGGTCTTTTATTGTAAATATAATTCCAATGACTAAAGTCATGAGGAAGAGGGGCTTCCCCTAGAGAATAGCTTACAGGATCTATGATAGAGGTCCAATGTCAAGTGACATCCATGCTTGAGATCTCAAGCTTGTAATTGCCCATATCAAATCTTTTCCATGATGTCCAGTGTTGTGCAAGTTAGTGAAATCTTGTGAATTATCAGGAAATCAGTGAAAATAAGGTATTTTCAAAAGCAGTTTCCCTCATGGAAATATGCCTCTCTCTCTTGTTTTGTATGAATGCCCCACATCAAGTCTTTGATGATTGCAGGTTGAACAGTGCTATTCTAAGCAACCTGTCTGATGATTTTAGAAGAAGTATGGTTTGTCATTTGCTGTTTTCTGTATCCTTACAGAAGTGTATCTAAACATAGACAAATTTTACCAAACAAAACATTGATACAAAAAAAATTGCAGATATTTGGCTCAATTTTTGAAAAGAGTTTATTTTCACTGTGTTGACAAACTAAACCCTTTCATTCTTAGGCCTTTCATGTTTACTTTAGCTGGAATTTGGAGACAAAGGTGATAAGGTTGAACATGAGTCTTCTGGATCTAGTAGAATGACATTCCTTTATGTGAGCTAAAAAGATATTTCTGTGAGCTCCAAAGTAGCAACAGTCTCCTAAACCTTCATAGATGGAGAGGGACAAGGACCATGTTGGTTTAGCATGGGATGCACAAAGAGGGTCAGGGCTGGATAGTCTGTCATGTCCAGTCTGTTGCATTCCTTTGCTTGAAAAAGAAAAAGCATTTCTCGTGGCTAACCTGACCTATCACAGCTGGACAGGGCCAGCACAGGTTTCCAAATACTGACAAGCCAGGGAGTGAATTTTTTAAAGATATTTGTATGTAACTACAAAGAACATGAGCATTTAGGGAAAATGTGATAGACTGATGGAATTCTTTACTCTGAGAGCAGAAATTCATACCATAACAGATCAGTTGTGGTAAGTAGCTCATCTCTCATCCCTGTCCAATCCCGACATCCCACCCTGCAGCTGTGGATGGCACTGTGGCTCTATGCAAGACTGTTTGGGCTCCTTTGTCCATTCCTAAGGGAAGCAGGTTGTATCAGGACTACTTTTCCATTAATTTCCTCTTGAGGAACTTCTCTACCCCTGTCTGGAGTTGGGGACCATGAGCAATGACACCTATGGGGTAGTCTCCCAGTGGATCATGCTTCTTGGTGCTATCAGGCCACTCAAATGAGAAATCATTTTTTCCTGGCTCCAACTAAAACGACAAACACTGTCTCTAAACTCAGTTTAGGTCCTTCATAGCCGTTTGTCCACAGTAGTGGTTCCCTTCATCACTCTGCTCAACCCAGGGCAGAGATCAAGGCCCAGAGTCAGCATTTAAAGTGAACTATGGAAATCAAGAGTGTGACCAAAATCCAGTTATCCTATGACAGAACCAATCAGCTTGGGATAGTTAAACCATTCATTCCATAACAGCCTTGTCCCGGGTAATCTTTTATTGTCAGGTGTATTTTTTTCTCTGCCCAGTCCCAGGACTGCCTCCGCAGGGAGCCCAGTGTACCTGCTCTGTTGGGTGCTTACAGCTTGTCAGTGCTTGGTGTTGCAGTGAAAGCAAGTCTCCACTGTCCCCCCCAGTCCATGGACAGCTGAGAGTTAACAGCAGAGTAAGAGACTGGGAATGAAATGGGTGTCAATTTGACAACCCCTAGAAATACATTAGTCCTTTGGCCTTCAGTGCTTACAGGGATAAGATATGGCTTTCTGTTCACTTGCTTGCTTTTCAGGAGGTGTGTTAAGAGAGTTGATTTTATTCCTGCAGGGAATTATGCATGAGACCAGATCGATTTTCACAGCGCAGTTCTATCCAGATGCAAATCCTGGGCCAAGGGACACAGAGGTAAAGTATTAGTGCTGAGGTAATGTATGAGGGCTGATCTGGGCCTGCTTGCAGATGGCCTTGTGAGTGCGGATAGATATCAGCTGGTGTGTACCAGTTGGTGATGGTCCTAAATCTTGGGTCTGGAAGTGTCAGGATCCTAGCAAAGGGCCCAGTTGTGCATAGGCTTGTGTCTGCTTAGCTTGATCTAGAGCTAATTACAATTAGCAGCAAGAGGTCTATTGATTTCTTAGTGCTTTGGATCAGTGATTCCATTCATGTGATGTGTATGTATTGAGTCCTGGTGGGATTATCTCTGTTTTGGAAGTTACTAAAGTGCTTAAGCCTTTGCAGAATCAGGCTCAAATCTCTTGCAAAAGAAACTGCGAAAGGAATAGGATTTTATCTTAACAGTAAAAAATACTAGCCAGATGCTTTGTAATAAAATCATTAACTTTCTAATACACTTCAGTTCCACTTTCAAATTTTATAATTACTATAGAGTTATGTAAATGGATTCATAGTTCCTCACTCTGGTTCTCCTAAGTGAAATGAAATGTTAATCCCCCATCTGTGACTTCTCACAAATTCTCTAACAACTGGTTGCGTAGTCACACAATATGACTAAGCAGCATCAGGAAATGTGGAAGGCCAAGGAAGCATGTCTGAACATAAATAAACTATTTAGCATTTCCTGGGAGAGGAAAATGGAAGAATACCTAGAAATGCTTATTTTAATCTTAATTAGATGATGTTGATTAAACCTGCAAGTAAATCTCTTGATATCAGGAACTTTCATAGCAATCTGATTGACTAGTGAATCTCAGAGAACTCAAAAAACTCAGCTGTGTGTCTTTTCCCAGTCTGTGCACTTCCACCGCTGGGATGGTTTGATAACATAGTGCCTATCCTGATAGGCTTGCAGGACCCATCCATACTACTTCCACGGGTAAATTCCCAACAGTCAGCCAGGCTCAGGGGCTGTGTGGCAGAAGCCTGACAGGTGTGGGGTGGGTGGGAAGCCTGTCCCACTGTCTGTAGCTGCCTGATTTCAGTGAGGGTCCTGCTGCCTGCCTGCCCTGCCTGGTTGGAGAGCACTTTTCTGACAGCTGTCCTGGGACCTCCTCTGGAAGGACAATGCCAATTTCGCACAAGTGATGTTTAGCTATCCCTGCTCAGAACCCTGCTCTGTAGCAGGCACCGTTTCAGATGGTTCCATGAGCTGGTTCAGTGTAAAAACTGTAAAAAAAACTCTTTAGCTTTTGATGCATGTTTACTTGTTGCACTGGCAGCCATATAGAAGCAGAGCACGTAGACATGACCGATGTGTTTTCTTTCTGATTATGACCTCACTTCCTTGAATGCAGCTTTGTCAGATATGTCAAAGTTGTTATATAAATTTCAAATAATGATCCCCTCTTCTCAGATGGTGTAAATCTGCCTGCTGAAGGCAGCAAAAGAGCGCTGATTGCATGAGTTCACAAATGGCCTGGTTTTACCTTCTTTGCTTGTTATATATTTAGTTCAACTTTGGCAGTAAATACACATGTTTATTTTTCCTAGTTCCTATTTGATTCATTTATTTCCCTGGTTAAGAGAGAGAAAGGCACCACCATTTCCTCGGTCCTTCCCAAGGCTGGAGTGACAGCTTCTAGAGTGGAGGTCAGTGTACAGATATTTTCATGCCTGTCAGTGAGGCTGGAAACTACTTAATTCCTACTAAACCCACAGCGTGAAATAGCACATGGAAGTCAAAGGAGGCTTCTCTTATTTATAAAAGTCCTGACAGCTGCTTATCTCACAGTCATCTGGCCTCTCTTGTGTTATTAACTCCCTTTTCTTTGAAAGAATTTTAAGTTCTGATGTTTCATGTATTTCCTTTGCAGTTCTCCCGAGAAAGGTATTTTCATAGCAGTATAATGAGGTGCCCTGGGATAAATCTGGCTGTGAGATTTTGTGCCAGCTGTATAGTGTTGGTGCTTGGTTCCTTAGCAAATAAGTCGGAAATTCCTAACATGAGCTGAATTTCATACAGTTTTGCTATGTTAGAGGTAGCTGTATTTTGTGGGCAGCCAAAGTGAGGCATGTTTGTCTATAAGCACATGATACAATTAACATGTTTATTGTATGCCCTATCCATGAGTCACACGTTTCTCTAAATGGAGATATATGGGAGAATTCCAGTAGAAATACTCTTAAGTTTATTTTGAAAGTGACTTCTTCTCTTTGGAAAACCTATGTTCTGTAATTTAAGACTGTTCAGTGCTGCACAGTCTCTGTTCATTTCAACTTCCACTACACTGGGACTGATTATTTTCATGCCATTTGACACTTACAGGTCTCCAAAGTTCTCATTCTAGGATCCGGGGGTCTGTCGATTGGTCAGGCAGGGGAATTTGATTACTCTGGATCGCAGGCTGTGAAAGCCTTGAAGGTGAGGAGATACTGTGAAAATACTAACCTCATCTTTCCCTTCTCATGGCTAAACTGATGCTCCAACTGTGTCCAACTGGGGCAGGGAAGCTGGTGAGGATAAATGACTGTAGGGAAAATTAGCCATTTTTCTTGGTCATCTTGCTGGTTGAGTGATGTGAGTTAAACACTCAGAACTATCTTCCAAAGAGGGATGTTCTTGGAGTTTCCGTTGCAGTCTTCAAGCAGTTTGTTTTTTGTGATATGTGCCTGGTTGCTCCAGGCTTGTTAGACTGAATGGAAATGGAGGAGGAGAATATGGTCAGATGTACTTGAGCTGAAATTACTGGAACTTCTCTGGTATGTTAACACACTGCAAGGTAGACGACCAATAACAGCTCAACAGTTAGCTACTGCTATACAAAAGAACTCCTTATCAAGGCAGGTTTTCAAAATGGTATTTATTTTAAATGGGATGGACTTTTTAAAATCATAAATATTAAGTTTCGTTTTCAGAATAGGTCCTGGAAAGGTTACTAGGGCAAAAGTTGATGCTAGGAGAAGGTGTAGAATGGTAGAATGTCCTGTGATGGACTTACTACTGGTAATGTAAGAGTTACCCGGGCCCCAAGCTCATGTCTAATCTTGTGTGAACTAGGAAGAGGGAGCTTGCAGGAGCCTGACAGAGTCAAAGCAGAAGTAGCAGCTGCCTTCAGATGAGGTGATGGTTGTGAGTGGTTCTGACTGTTCTGATGTCACAAACATTCTATTCCTGTGCTGACCCTGGAGTGAAAGAATGAAAGAATCAGTTTTAGTAATGTTAAATATAATCTGGGGCTGCTCTGGGTTCATCCCCATGTTGCAACACATTTTGTATTGCATGTGTGTTGTTTGTGTACTGGATTGATGTTGCTGGCTACTAGTTCAAACTGACCACATCATCAAGAGACAAGTACAAGTCAGGAGTGGATGATCCCAGAGTTGGGGAGTGTTGATAATGACCCATTTGGAAAGGAGGTATCTCATTTTTTTTTTTCTCCCTCTCTCTTTTGTCCTTCAAACTCAGCTTGGGTTTGTGGAAGAAAGTGGGGTTTTTTAATGATAAATCTCCCCAGCTTGACCTCCCACAGTGCCCTTCCCCTTCACGTGGCCACCCAAGAGCTGCTGTGATCTGTAGGCTCATCAGCCATTCCAGAGGCAGAACTTGCCCTTCCTGACCTTGCCTCTGGCAGAGGCACTTAGGGCTGCATGTCAGAGAGGAGTGGCTGGTCAGCCCTGCCAAGGAAAGCTGCAGAGCATGGCTGGGAGAGAACGGACAGTTAACAGGAGACAGGAGAGATTTCTTTCTCCTTCTTCATTTTGTTTTATTTTTTTTCTGAATCAACACAAAATCTCAGTGCTGATGTTCTGATTCATTCTGCTATGTGCTGCTGTTCTTGCTTGGCTCTAGTGTGCTGATTCATTATAAGAAGGTGCTGATACTAATATTCAGCCTTGGACAGTTAAATGGGTGCTTCTTTTAAAGACTAAAATGTTGAGGAGATGGGACTTCCACAGTCAGTAAATCTGTATCTGCAAAAATGTTCATTGAAGGCAGGAACATCTGCTGAAGAGCAAGGCCTGGGAGCATCTGTAAACAACAGACTGGCTTGTAGTCACCTTGAAAATCTTCTGGATAACCTTCTGTGGGGATTATCCCAACTGAGCTGAATATGGGTGGATATTACACAGAAAGAGAAATCGAGCCCTCCTGGAGCATTACTAATTAATTGCTTTAATTAAGTTGTAAAAAATGTCTCTATCAGGATAGGTGACCACTATGCAGAGTTCTGTGTGTTTATAAAAAACTAGAAAACGCAGAAGTTGAAGGAAAGGGTTGCAAGAACATATGGATTAAAATCCAGCATCCCAAGCAATTGGGCCAGAATGATGTGGTATCAGTGAAACGTGTCTCTCAGAGAGCATTAATTCTCTCATTAATTGTCCTTATCATCACTGCTAGCTGGTCTTTAAGATACCTTGTCCCAGAAGAGCTGAGATGTGCAGATAGTCCAGCTTGTTGGAAAGTGATAAACTTCTCCCTCCCCCATTTGTTTTGACAGAATTGTAGCCATGAATTTCTGAATACCTTTATTTGAGAAGTGTCGGGGCCTGTCGGCCCCAGTCTCTGCTCCTGGCCCGGCGATCCTGCTTCTCAATGTCCCATGTCAGGAAAAAACAAAGCGAGACTTCTTTTTTGCTGCTTCAAGGATTGTTTATTGTTACTTATCTAAGTTTCAAGAGCACAATGGCTGCTACTGCTCAAAGCAGGTGGCTTTTATACCTTTATCACCCAATTAACAATCTTTACATATTCTATTTTGTCTTTAAAACCAATAAGTATCAGTTTTATTAACATGCCTCTTCTACACTAGATTCTCTCTACCTATTACTAAATCACAGGAACTTAGGTCAAAGAAGAAAGGAAGAAGAAGGAGAAGAAGAAGAACAAGGAGAAGCCGACAGCCTGGATTCTCCATGTTGTCTCTATATTAATATATAAAGCAAAATCTAAAACTACAAGTACACACTCTGTGGTACACTAAACAAAAATCTTCTCATTTCTTTGGTGCTCTCAGCTCACCCAGAAGTGGGGGGAAGTGCTCCTACGGACTTAGTTCGAAGGCCAAGCCATTTTGAGGAGCTTTAGGGATAAAAATGAATCCCCACATGGTCAAAAGAAGTTTTCCGGCTTTCCTGGACTCCAATAGAGAAGAATATTTTGATTTTTTCCCTCACCACCACCATGAAAACTATCCAGTTAAGGATCATTTGTCTAAATCCGAAATATTTTCCATAAGGATTTTATATCTCCTTTCCCTCCCCTGTTCCACACATTTCCAAGGAAATTGTGCTTCAGTGAAAAAAAATCCAACTTTTCACAGGGAAGAAAGGTCAGCAGAAATTTAGAGCCTGTGTTTAAGGCAGTATTTTAAGTTATTGAATGAAGGAGAGGAAATGTTATCCAAAACCTGAACACTGAGAGCTCTGAGTGAGAATTCCACTGCTCCAGGTGAGCTATTTCTTTGTTCCCCCAAAGCAGTGAGACAAACAATCACAAATTTTAAACATACACAGAAAAATCCTATTGCATTTTCATGCTTATTGTGAATGGAAGGAAAACAGCTCTTTCTGTACTGATCCTAGCAACACTTCCATAGCATTTTCTCCAGCCTGTTTCTTTATAATATTTTCAAAATATTGTCACTGTTGTTTTTTAACCTTTTAACAACTTCCATATAGCAAATCTTTATTTTGAAATGTAATTTGCATCTATAATTAGCATTTTTTGCAAATGGTGTGTTTGTTTGTAGTTTTTAGCATTACATGAAGTTGATGGAGATTAGAATGAGTTCCTGTAAGTGAGGCCACAGCCTTTGCACTTTTCAGTCCATCTTTTCAACAAAGCAGTGGAACAGTTTCCTGTACCTGCATGTCTACTGCGTGTGGTTGACGTGGTTTTTTTAAAGCTTGGCCACACTCATCACTATTAACGAAAGTTGGTTGGTTTCATCATTACCTGCTAATATTTCAAGAGGAAGGAGGATTGATGTGCCCCACTCTGACTCAGACTTTTCTATTAATGAGCAAACTAGTGCATTTCTCTCTGTAGCTAAAGAGCAGCAAGACTGTGACAGCAGGAAACAGATAAATTTTATTATCTATTATCACTCTATCTCAGTTTCTCATCTGTGACAGAAAAGGAACAGTGTAAAGTTTTGGCAAATCTTCATCTTACATAGAAAGGCAGAGTTTGTCTTTTAATATGTGCAATATCAAATTAAAAAGTTATAGGACAAGATTTTTAAACTGATAATACCAGGACAATAAAGTATTTCTGTGGAAAGTCAAAGCAAAAAATGTATTTTTGCTAGTTGGTGCAAAAATCTGAGAACTTCAAAGACCTACTTCTTGGCAAGAAAAGATTAGCTTTTGATTAAATTCTTTGCATTGGCACCCTTAGTCTGACTTCCAGAGGAAGACAGACGTGAGTATGGTGGAATTTGTTCCTGTCTTTTCTATATAACTCCTAAATGTGTTAAACAATTTCAACCAAATTTCTGAATCATTTGGGAATCTTCATTCCCTCAAGATTCACAGGCACAAAAGTAAAGAATTGGCATTAGCTTAGCCTGGTACAAGAGACCGTAAGTCTCTTATAGGACAGTACATAATTTTTTAAATTCTGTGGTTGGTAAATTGTGTGATTAACTCCATCTCTTCTTGCTGGTGCTGGTGCTGTTAGCTTTTTTCCCACATGTGCCTATTTTTAATGCAGATTTTCATTTTTCAGGAAGAAAATGTGAAAATTGTTCTCATGAATCCAAATATTGCTTCAGTGCAGACCAATGAGACTGGCTTAAAGCAGGCTGATGCTGTCTACTTCCTCCCCATCACTCCACAGTTTGTCATTGAGGTCATCAAGGCAGAGCGTCCCGATGGATTAATTCTGGGCATGGGTGGCCAGACTGCTCTCAACTGTGGTGAGTGTGATACAGGTGCCTTGGCACTCCATGCAGGAAGAATCATGTTTTTTACCAGATAACAAGTAAAGTAATAAGGGACAGAACCAGAGGAAATGTCCTCCGGTTGCACCAGGGGAGGTTTAGATTTTATATTAGGAAAAATTTCTTCACTGAAAGGATGATCAGACATTGAAACAGGCTCAAAAGGTGTGTGGTTGTGGCACTTGGGGACATGATTTAATGGGGTACATAGTGCTGCTGGGTTAACACTGGACTTGCTGATCTTAGAGATCATCCAGCCTGGATGATTCTCTGATTCTGCCACATGTTCTGCAGATTTTATTTGTGCAGGCATCCAAGCCCCACATGCCTCACTTATTGGCCAGGGTACTGAGGGAAACAGGCAGAGATACCAACCATGGGGGAGTAAGTAATTGCTAAACTGTGAACTTAACATCTAATTGCTGGGTTTGGTACTTTAAAGTAATTCATATGTCCTGCTTTTCATCTTAAGTCTTAGTCATCATAGTTGGATTGGGGATATTTTGACCACCTTGAGGCAGAGATCAAAAGGAAAAATTACTTTCATGTAACTTCTTGCACCAATATTCATCTGTGCTGCTTTGCTCTGTGGTACAGATGACAGCCAAGCAGTAACTGTAGTATTATCCCAGGTTTCATAGATTTGAGGACAGAAAATTTCATGTTATGGTTATGAGTTCTGACAAAAATAATAAAATTAGCTGTGGATGAGGCCAGACAAGTTGTCAGCTAATCAGATCTCTTTTGAATACTTTCTTTGTTCCAAATTTTTAAATTCTTCTCTGTGAGGATGGTGAGGCCCTGGCACAGGTTGCCCGGAGAAGCTGTGGCTGCCCCATCTCTGGAAGTGTCCAAGGCCGTGTTGGATGGAGCTTGGAGCAATCTGGTCTGGTGGAAGGTGTCCCTGCCCGTAGCAGGGGGTTGGAATGAGATGAGCTTTATGGTTTCTTCTAACCCAAACCATTCTGTCCTTTTCTAATTCTATCATCTTCATCTACTATCAACCCTCAAAACTGTGCCTTTGTTTACTCTGCAGGAGTGGAACTCTTCAAGCAAGGAGTACTGCAGCAGTATGGTGTGAAGGTCCTTGGTACCTCAGTTGAATCCATCATGGCTACAGAGGATAGAAAGCTCTTTTCTGATAAACTAACTGAGCTAAATGAAAAGATTGCTCCTAGCCTTGCAGTGGAATCGGTAAATCAGATAAATTTGAAGACGTGATTGCTATTACTGTTGCCCATTTGACTTAATAAAAATATTTCTCGTTTTGTAGAGTGAAAGCTGAATGCAACTGTGGATGCTGTAGTGTGTACTCATCAGCATGCTCGGTGGTTAATGCTGGGTCACCATGATTTAAAATGAGTTAAAATGCAATTAAGCACTGGGAAAACCTAAACTAATTTACCTATTGACAAGAAAAGTTAAATTGTGTTGGGGTGACTCCTGTACTGCAGCACAAAAGTATGTGACATGTCAGGGGTATATTAAATTATATTAAATCATATACAAGCCATTTAGAGTTAGGATTCCAGGTTCCCAAAATCAGCAGTACTGAAATCTTTCTTGAAGATGGGAGTATGAAAACATAAAATTCATTTTGTTGGAAAAGTCTGTTTGAGTTTGGAGGAAATTAAACAGGTCTTAAACTGGGATGTCTTTTGGAGGGTTTAATTCATGCTGAAGTCTCTGAAAACAGACCATGTAAGGACATTGTCCATGGCAGGTCAGCAAGAAAGTCCATGTATAGCAAAGGACAGGAGTCGCCTCCTTGAGTGCATGTTCCAGTTTTCTGCTGTTTGGCAGAAAAAGGCAATATTATAAAGTGTACTTTTATTATTTTTGTTTTATCTTCAGGCAGTTTAGTGTCTGATGGGATTTCCAGTTAACCTTGTAACCAGAGTTGAAGACTTTATTCATTTGAATTGCTATCTATTTCTGAAATGCATTCCCCTCTCCTTTAAGGTTGAAGATGCTCTGAAGGCAGCAGAAAAGATTTGCTACCCTGTCATGATACGTTCTGCCTATGCTCTTGGTGGTCTGGGGTCTGGCATATGTCCTGATAAGGAAAGTTTACTAGACCTTGGTACAAAGGTATGTCTGGAACTGCAAACCCTGGGAACAGAACTGAACATCTGATTTTCTTAAATACTATTCTAATGTCATAGACACTGGAATTGTACATACCTTACCTTTCATCTTATCTGTAAAATGTTGCCCTGGTTAGGAACTGCCCTCTTTTTAAAATTCCTGCTGACTTGGATAATGAAAAGGGCTCAGTGACAGATCTTCTAAATTCATTACAAACAAGCCATAATTTGAGCAAGTTTTTCAGCAGTTTTAGTCTGAAAAGAAACATATTGGCCTATATTCACCTAGTTTCATGAGTAAATGATTATGAACAGTGTCAAGGAATTTGAAATATTTGAAATGCTGAGTGATAATGTGGTCTTAGGGACAGAAGAGCTGAGAGGCTTGGGCCTCTTCTGTGTTTTTGTCTAAAGATGGTAATTTTCCTAGGTCAAAAGCTCAGTTAGCTGGATGGCACTTCATAATTTGACAACTACCAGCTGTCTGGCTATGAAGACAACTCTTTTTCTGTAAAAAATCTGGGATTGTTTAAATATTTGCTGTGAAAAGTAAACAGATAATTGGGGAAAACAAATCAAAAGCTTTTTTCATTGTCAAAAATGCAGAATTTCAGGAAATAAAACTCTATCCCTATGAGTTTCTAAAATTGTTGGGTTTGGTTTTTTCTCAGTTTGCTGAGCCTCTTAATCTTTGACTTATTTCTGGTTTGCAGATGCCACTGAGCTGTATGTGCAAATGACTTCTTTGTGTTCCCCCCCTCTACTGTCATGCAAACAGACTTTGGGTCTGGTGTGCTCAGTGCTGAACAAACACTGCTTGGGTAGTGTCAGCTGTGGGAGGCTCAAGGGACAGGACTGGCACATGTGGGGGAGGCAGTGGGGGCAGGAACCCCATCTTACAGATCCATGGTGAGGTTGGAAACACGACGCTTACTCAGGCTCACTCATGGGCTATGTTTAGAGGAAGCAGAAATTCACCCATAAACCCTGGGAGTGTAGCTCTCTGACAGGTTTATATCAAAACATTTTTCAGTAGAAAACTCCCTGTTTTTTCAGCAGGAGAATCTGATTTTGATCAGCACTTTGTTTTTTTTTTTAAAAAGTAAGCCTGCTGCCTACCAGCACCCTCAAGATACCGTCTGCAGGGTTGTTCCCAGTTAATACTTCTGCCAGGTGTTACTTCATTCTAAGTGCAAAGTCTGGCATTTCTACTTGTTAAATGTCATCCTATTAATCATGGCCTAATGCTAAAATTGATCTGGATGTCTCTGCAAGGCCTCCTGTCCCTCAGAGAGTCAACACCACCTCCCAGTTCAGTATCGATATTTCAAAATTTGCAGTGAAAACCAGTTTGAGTCGTATTGAATTAACTCAAATTTGGATGCTCATTTCCACAGCCCAGCAGTTATGAAGACGATCTGTAGTAATCCAGTTAACTGGCTTTTTAGGCACTGGACTGAACGGTTTATAATTCAGATAACTGAACACTGGGTGTTTGATAACACAGCTAGTTCAGGTAACCTGGCCTTGAGGTTGTGTCCCCTGAATCTGCTCATTGAGTGAGAAAACACACCAGACACTGGAGCAGCCAGGACTGGTTTGCAGGAGTGGTTAGGTGTTCCTGCTACACCCCCACCAAGTCAGAGCCTGCTTAGGCCAGGAGTGAAGTGCCATTCCTCAAACCTTTTTTTCTTTCTTTATGTGTGATTTTGGCAACTGAACTAAGGGCAACACTTGAGTAACAGCTTGAGTTAATGACAGATGGGACCAGACTGAAGAGCCAATTTATGGGCAGCATTATAACAAGAAGCTTTGCTAAAGGATAGATTGATAATGTGCCCATCATTTTCTAGGGTTTTACGTGGGTATTGGTTAATGTTTTCTATCTGTTAATATTAAGGCCATGTATTCACTTAGATTATGCTCATTTACCAACAAACTGTATTTTTCATTTTTGTCTCGTGCTGAGAAATACTTTCAAGATTTGTTTAAGAATAAATCATGACCCTTACCTCTGGTTAGTATGCCAATGAAAGCAGCATTATTAATGCTATTAATTATGTAGTGTTTGCTGGCACCCACACTCCCATCACTCAGTCATTTTGCTTTTTGCAGCATTCTTCTATTGAAGTCCTTGGGGCTGCCCACATAAAAGCATGTCTGTTGCATGACTGAATGTTTTTATACTCCTATTTGTTATTTATATACCACTGCAAGTACACGTTACGTGTCCAACTCTTTTTTCTTCTGTCATATTACATAAATATTTTCAAATATGCCTTTCAAATCACAGTAAAGCAATTTTTAAAAAAGAAAGTGCTTGTCATCAGTGTTATGAATTTTACTTATTTTCATCTTACAGTTGGTCTGGGATGTCTGGAGATAAGTCACAGAAGTCTTAAATGTAGAGTATGGTCTAATAAGGGGTTTGGTGTGGGTTTTTTAGGGGGTGTTGTGGAATTTTTTTTGTTGGGTGTTTATTTTCCCTAACCTATTCCCAGGCATTTGCAATGACTAACCAAATTCTGGTGGAAAAGTCTGTTGTTGGCTGGAAGGAGATAGAATATGAAGTTGTGAGAGATGCTGCTGATAACTGTATTGCTGTATGCAACATGGAAAACATTGATGCTATGGGAGTCCACACAGGTAGGCTTGGGCACTGGGTGGCTCGATGACTTTTTTTATGCAGTGCCCTTCTGCCTAGTGTTATTGACAGAGCTTTGTGATTGACTAAGTGAGCTAGAAAAATACTGTTCAGTTCCTGAATAAAGCCAGCTTGAGTGTGAAACAGACTAAACCTACACCTGTGATTGTGTTTCCCGTAAGATTCCCAAGCCTGTCTCCAGCTCTGGGCTTCTGACTATCTGTTCTTCTCATCAGCTGTGCATCGTTAAGTTGTAATTTCTGGTAATGTCATCACTAGTAGTGGGTTAGCAAAGACAGTTACTTGTGTGGCCACAATTTACTGCTGCTGAACTGCTTCTTGTATTCCTTCTCTGCTACCTTGTGACAAACAGGAGATTCTGTTGTAGTGGCTCCAAGCCAGACACTCAATAATGAGGAGTTTCAGATGCTAAGGGATCGTGCCATCAAAGTCGTCCGACATTTGGGCATTGTGGGAGAGTGTAATATCCAGTTTGCTCTGCATCCAACTTCCCTGGAGTACTACATCATTGAAGTTAATGCCAGACTATCGAGAAGTTCAGCTTTGGCCTCCAAGGCGACAGGGTAAGATTATTTTAAAATACCAAAATGCTACAGAACAAACAAATGAATAAACAAAAAATTGAGGAGAGCAGAACAGAAAGAGAGAAGTAGAACAAGGGATTTGGATCAATGTATTATTTAAATAAGTAGGTGACAGCTACAAGGAAGAAGAGTTCCAGCATCTGCTATCCATGTAGTTAAAACATGGAGTTGTTGCCCACATTTTCATCAAGGAAGACTGAAGTTGGCTGTTAGAATTCTGGAGCAGTTAGGTCAGTAAAGTGCAGATTTCTGCCTGGGAAGCTTCTAAGAACAGCTCTTGTCAACATCTGTTAGGATTGACTCTTAGAGAGTTGGTGCTGCTGGGAGATGTAGAGTGGGGTTAGTGAGCCCTCCAGGGCATTCCAGCCTGCTGATGCTGTTACTACAAATGGAAAAACTCGCAGGAGGCACATGTGGGGGAGGCTACTCCTTACAAAGCACATCCACTGTATCCATATGTTGGCTACAAATCATCTCTGGGACCCAGAGGGCACAGTTATTAATGAGCTGTCTGTCAGATTGATATAAATGGCATTGCTACCTGCCTTTGTATTGTTGGTTTATCATAAACCAATCGAGATAAGGATGGTCAAAGCAGGCTGTTTAAAAACTGGCTTCTTAATTGCACTTTGCAGATGCTGTTGAGAGGCACAAATTAATCTCTGATTTGCAGTTCTCAACAACTCTTACCATTGTTTAAGAGCCATAGCAGGCTGGAGATAAGCCATGATGTTGGGATGGGGGTGCTAGATTGTTTTCTTTTTGGATGACAGACTTGAAGCTAAACATAACTGTTTGAGTGGGCTCACTGTGGGTATGACAGCTACTGAAAGAGGTGGCTTTGTGGATAAAAAAGCAAGTTGCAGATCTAGGGAGGTAGCTCTGCAATGTGTTGAGGTGGAGACTGAATGGGTTCTGCTGTGTTTGAGCTCAGGAGCCTTCTATTGTGTTAAGGAGAAACAATCACCTCCCATCTGTTTCATTGGATCCACTTCTGGGATTTGCCAAAGCAAAGTACTTTCCACCCTACTGTTCTCTACTTCTCCTCTATGACAGGTATCCATTAGCATTCATTGCTGCCAAAATTGCCTTGGGGATTCCCTTGCCAGAAATCAAGAATGTGGTAACGGGAAAAACCTCTGCTTGCTTTGAGCCCAGCCTCGATTACATTGTGACCAAAATACCCCGCTGGGATCTGGACCGTTTTCAGCACACTTCCAACCGGATTGGGAGCTCCATGAAGAGTGTGGGAGAGGTGAGTGCAAGACTCTCACCTTCCATTCCACCACCTGCGAAAGCCATTTCTCTTTCTGGAAAACCCTCAGAATGTCTGTCTTCAAGGACCTAATGAATTTGAGGATATATATTAAGCTCAAATGATTTTTATCCAGTACTGTAATTAATGGAAATGAATTAGGGCTGTATAATGTTGGATAATGCAGTGTGGTTTCATAAATGGTTTGACTTCTAAAGGAAGAGATTACTATGAACCAACTGGGGTTGACTATTCTTAACACTCACTCCAGGGCTCTAGGAGTTATTTTTTTAGTTTGAGGTTCTGTAGTGATGGTTAATTACAGTATAATTTCACCAGTAGTTGTGTGTTAAGAATTTCATTGGTGCCCATGAGACACAGCTTTCAGTTCTTCCCAAATTATTTGTCCATATGCCAGATCTCAGCCTACTTCTTCTCTTGAAATCCAAACACAAATTGCCATCTTGCTCTCAAGTTTTGATTTCTCTTAGAGATTAAGTCTCTTACATCAGTTTTTAAAGTGTCTGGACAGTAACAGTATTTTCAGACCATGTTTTAAGAAGGGGAAAATGAAGGAAAATTGGTAAACTACCCACTTAATTAGTTAATTACATATCAGCTTAAATAAAAGCAAAAATAATTTGTGAATTTTTTCAGCTGCTTTTTCAAATAGCTATTTTATTAAATTATTTTGACATGCAAGACCTTCCTAATATCATTGTTGTCATTAGACAAGAAACCTTCATCAGAACTGGAAAGATTAATTAGAATTTGATTTTCCATAGGCAGTTTTGGCTTTTAATGGTAATGAGGTGCATTTTTTGTTTTCAGTGAGAGGATGCTTCCGGATAATAACCCTCTCTCCTTAGGGATTTTGGGACTGTTCTGTAGAACTGGAGTTCCTAAATACAGTTGCCTTGTGCACCATCAGCTGTGGACACTTGCTGGCCATACACATTTGCAGAAGGAGATGCCGAGTCCTTCCGGAGTTCATGTCACAGAAGTGCCTGAACTATGTCCTTTTCCAGGAAGGATGCTGGGTAAAGGCAGGACAGAGATACACAGAGTCAGTGCTCTAACAGTGCAGGTGAACTGAAGCAGGGATGGAGAAGCTCAAGGGATGCAGTTTGCAGCTGGTGGAGGTACTGAGCAAGAAGGTTAATCTGCAGGACCTGTGAGTAGGAGAGGAAGTCCTTGAAGCAAAGAGCTTCTTGCCAGTGTGTCTCTATTAGTATGGCACAGTCATCTCCCCAGGCCTGAACTTGAAGCCAGATCACAGGACCTACTGCATTTTTATTAATTGAACAGTCTGGCCTGGCCTGGCTTTTCCTGAGCTCTCTTGTGCTGGGCAGTGGGCCTGGAGCTGGGAGAAAACAATGTTATTTTTCCTTTTGACATTTTTCAGCATTGAGTTTGAGAAGATTTTTGTGCTGTTAGGGTCTCGCTGCTCTGGGAAATAAAAATGTAAAAGTTTGAGAAAGGGTTCTGTTACCTCACAGATTTCTAGACAGAAAGGCTTGTTTTCTTATTAGATATGATATCAAGACTGAAGGAGGGAAACTCCAGAGCTGCTATGCCAAGGAGGAGTAATTGTTTAAGAGAGCCCTCACAGGGGAGAGTTACTGTTAAATGTAATTGAAAGCAAGAGGAGCAGATTTCTCCTGAATCTTAAAACTCCCACTGTGAGTTTCTATCTCTAACAGGTTGTTAAATAGAAATATTCTTTTATATTACTATACCCATGCTGCTGCATAATGTTTCCCTCTACCAGAGTGCTTCAAAGCAGTTTACAGAGGAGAGAAGCATTGTCCTGTGTGTTACAGACAGGGAGATGGAAACCAAAAGCAGTTGCTTGTCTAGAACTCCCCATTGATACCATGAGCAGAGTCAGATCTAGAAGTGGGGCTACCAAGGCTCAGTCAGCTGCACCTTACAGCCAGCAGGACTCTTCGGTAGGATGTGCAAAGGCTGCCATGTCTCAGTCTACTTGTCTGCGTGGTTGGAACTTCCCCCACTCTGTTACTCAGGTCACAACCAGGCTTGTCTCACTGTAGGTCATGTGTATGTGTGTCGGCCTGGATTTAGCCTTCTGATTTTTGTTTGCATTTTTGCTATGGAGTCTCTCGTGCAATTTCATATAAACAAAGCAATGTTTCTGTAACCATCTTTCTTGTTTTTCATTCCTTCTCTGATAAAGGAGAGTTTGATGGACTTCTGGTTTGACCAGTGGAATTGGAGAGGAAGAAATCTTAGTATCCAATCCACTGGAGTTCCAAAAAATGTATAAAAGACAGTGAGAAAAAAGTAAAGCCCCTTTTTCCTTTGTGTTCACATCTACTATGTGCATGTGTTCATTTTGTGCTCTCTTGCGACAGATGTGCTCTCCCTTACAGGTCATGGCTATTGGACGCACTTTTGAAGAGAGTTTCCAAAAGGCCCTGAGGATGTGCCATCCCTCAGTAGATGGCTTCATTTCACATCTGCCTATGAATAAAGCCTGGCCAGCCATTGTAGATCTCCAGAAGGAGCTCTCTGAGCCGTCCAGCACTCGGATATATGCAATAGCCAAGGTAACAAAAGATAGAAAGACCTTGACCTATGTCCTTTGAATTGGAGCTACCAGATTGGGTCAGCTGAAGTGGCAAAGGCTGAGTATTCTTCCTTCCCTTGCTTCTCTCTGTCAGGTTCACTGAGAGTGCTTACGCTTTCTGCATCTTCCATGTTCAAGTAATGTGTTTGCCTTTGGTGGTACAATCTTAGCCTGTGCTTGTTGCATTCAGCATCAGGTGTATTCCTGTGTCCTGTCACTTTAGTTTGTAGCTGAGTGCTGGTGGAGACCTGGATTACTTTCCTCTCCTATAATATTGTATTTGTTTGCTAAACATTGGTAGTGTTCAACCCTGATTTACACTAGTATAAGTACCAGTCAAAACTGGTCAGTTTTGCAGATTATGAAGGAATAAATGAAGATCCTTTTGAGAACTGAAACAAAGGATGGTAAAGAATGGCAAGCTGCAGTGTATGAGAGCACTGTCTTCTTGCAATGTATGGGCTTGAAACTAAACACAACTCTAGAAAGAACTACACAACTCTATGTTAAATTTCACACACAAGAAGTCCCCTGTTCTTCAAAACTGGCTTAGCATTCTTTTAACCCCTCTCCTGTCACACTGGTCAAATCACTTCAGCCTTGAAGGTGTCTGTGTAACGGGGAATGTTATTATACGGGAACATGGGTGTGAATTTATTTCTTCCTTCATCTCCTCATGTGTAAATGTGGGGTTAGTTACTTTAGAAGGTAGGTGCAATTTCACACTTTGGTTTTGCTGTAGGTAACATGTTCACCTGTCCATACCCTCTATGAAGAGGAGGGCCCAGCGGTCTTTTACAGCCCCTGATTACCTGTTGGCTTGATTTTTTTAAGATTGCAAACCTTCCTGGCAGGGAATGCTCAATTACTCTTTTGTGCCCCCTACTTTGTGGTGCAGTCTTTTAAGCCCTCTGTGCTCACATGTAGGTACATCTCATTATACCTCGACATGAGTGAGGAGCTGAGCCTGTGCTGTGTTACTTAAAAGGTTTTCACACAGCTGTTCCTCTTATAAATGGCCTGAAGAAAAATCACAAGGTGTTCTATAAATGTGTGGCTTGTCCAGCTGTTCTCTCTTGCTTTTCAAGCTGGGGAAGTGCATGTCTTCATTCTTCAGCAGCTGTGTTTGGTCTTTATGACAGCCTTTTTCTTGTGACTGAGAGAAAAATCTTACTTCTTGTGTCTCTGAGAGAGCTTTTGTAAAAGATTAAGCTTAGACCTGTATTGACACAGGGAATCTGAGGAGATGAAGGTGAGTTTGGGTCCCACTGAACACTGTGTGTTCCCAGCTGCTGGTATTTTCAGCTGTTAGAAAAAGCAAAATCAAACTCTTAATCCCTCCTTATCAAGAGTTGCCTCTGCCCAACACAGTGCACTAATTCATCCCCATTAATAACTGAGGCAAGCAGTATAAGTAAGAGGTAGCTGGGGCTGTCTGTGTGGAAACCCCTTCCCAACTTGTTGACATTTAAAAGCCAACGGTAAGTCCACATTAGCCATCAGCTCCCTCTGAAACAGGATGGAGCTTTGTTATATTTTATATGTCTTCTCCCCTCTCCAATCCCACTAGTCAGCCCTCCAGGGCTTTTTACTTTTTCTCTTTCCTTTGCCTGTTGGATGATGACAACAGTAACTGTTCAGGGGCAAGGAAAGGGAGTTCAGCTTCCATTCAGAGCTATTGCTGTTGTAATGGGGCTCCCTGTTGTCACATAAAAGAAGGCACAGGAGGAGAGGCTGACGTAGATGTGACTTGTTCCTTGGCCAGAGTGGGAGTGCTTCAAGGATGGAACAGCCTGATGAGCAGGGATGCTCAGGTTGCATCAGGTGTTTTCTGCACCTCTTAAGGTTATATACAAGTGGCCTCAGAAGACTTAGGCTGTGGAGTCGATGCATGCTCTGTTCCACACCAGGGCCCTGGTCTCCTGGTTGTCCATACTACAGATGTGTTGGTTGCACTTGTGCTGCTGCCCACAGGCAACTAAATACTTTCTTTGGTAAGGAGCCAGGATCAAACTGAAGGAACAAGGGCACTGGCCCTAGAGAAAGCATAGGCTGCCCTCCGTTGCTTGGCCTGGAGGCCAGGCTTGCTCCATGGCTCTTGGTGTGAAGGCAGTCCTCTAAACCCCTTGGCTTCCCAGTATGGGCCAGTCCCTACTGGATGGGATGCTCTTGAAGTTAACAGGGCTCTAAAGTCACACTGTCCTGCTGTGGCTTGCTCTCTCCTCCTGCTGCCATAGTGTGTTTCAGCTGTACTCCTTCATATAGGTTTGAAGAGAGGAAAGCCTCTCTCAGAGTTCAGGGCCTCTCTGAACAAATTCTACACCATTGCCTGGAAACCTGATTTTCCCCTGGAGTGTGGCAATAGGGAGAAAGAAATGTCTGCAAACTCATTCTTCTCTCCCAGTCTCCAGATTTATGTGACAGGGATGAAGATGGTTGATTTTCTCTGCCCCTCCTCTGATGAATGAGTGGAAGGCATATGTTTTTTTTCAATTTCCTTTGAAGATCCCTGGGACTTTTTAAAAAAAGTATAATAGTATGTGTTCGTGCTACCTGTGTGTCTATGTGTGGCTCAGGGACCATTGACTGAAAGTTGGACATCCTCAAGATGTGCAAGTCTGCATGTGTTTTATAATAAAACATGGACAGAAAAAAAGACCTGCTCACATCCACTAACGTGGCAACGTGACCTCACCCTCCAAGCACTAAGGAATCAGGATGGGAAGTACCCCTTACCAGTTGCCTCATATCATTAGTGTACCCAGAAATGTCTGAGAAGCCCAGCTTTGTCATTGCCAGTGCTCAGGAACTGCTGTGAGGGCCCCAGGCTTCTCACTGCAGGCATTGGGAAGATCAGTGATTGTTGGGTGCCAAGCACGAGCCAAAGACTCAGTATGTGACTGGCTACTCTAAAGGAGCAAAATGTGCGTTAGAGGTTTGCACCACTGCTTGTGAGCCCGCAGGATATTCCAGTGGGCAGTTGTGAACAAGAGGATAATTTCAAGAGGGAGACACAGGTGATGCCTTAAATGGCTACCTAGAAACAGAGACTGGACAGGAATAAAGGAATAAAGGAGGTATTTATTTGAAAGACCTTCGAGATACACTCTGGGCTCCAGAGGCTCCTGCCTCAGTGGATCCCAAAATGGACATCAGGTCACGAGTTCTTCACACTTTTATATCAGCATAAATTCACCAACCAGAACCCAGCCAATGATGGAATTTTCCCAAGTCTGCCCCACTCTCCCCAAGATGATGGTTTGCAGTTTTTTGGCTTAGAACAGTCTGGGTATCCTTGGAGAGCAAGCTAGAGAGGCTTTGTTATGTCTATCTTAGTATAAGAGAACAGCACTTAACAAGCTACAGGAAACTTCAGAGTTACACTAACAGTATAGGATTTGAAAAGTATAAAAGTTAAAACATAAGGCAACACAGGCAAGCTGCCTGGGAATTCTTTAAAAAAGGCAGAAGGTGGTGTCAGTATTTTGCAGAGAACTGCTACCCATCCCCTATCCCTGTGGGTGTGGTGCCTCCCATTTCTCTGAGCTGAAGGTCTCTCCACTGCTGAAGCATGTGGTGATGATACCAACATTGTGCCCAAGTTTGGTAATTCGCGGGAATAATGCTGGGGTGCAGTGGACCAAACTTATTCCTGGATTAATTCTGGAATTTTCTTCAATGACATTGCTTTGGCTTTGTTCCAGGGATGCTGCCCTGCAAGAAAATAATTAAGCATGATAAGAAATTAATGAGTCTAATTACTTTAGGTCAGCAAAGATACTATGCTGGCGTTATCATTAAGGTTGATTATAGTTGCTTTATCAGGAGAGTTGTAACTGTACACCACTGGTGAGATCCAAGAAATTGCATTGATAGAAAATACATCATTTTGAGGGCTCTCTGAGGTGCTGGGTTTTTTAATATTATGATGTTTTGTAACCCCCACTGTCTTATGAATAATACCTCTGTGGGCTTCCTTTTTACCCCATTGCTGTAAATAATTGATTTTAAAAAACCCATCAATAACTCCAGCAAGATAATGCAGGGAGATTTGAATGGTTGTGACATTATCTTGAGATAGAGTGAGAGAAGCTAGAGCTATGCTGTAGCTGCAGGCATCACCCAGGCCCTGACTTTCTCTTGCTTCAGAGGTAATGTAGGGGCACATGCTTTGATTCAGCTCTGCATTTCAGGGGTATATCAAGATTTATGCTTCAAAGCAAAAAGTTCCTTCACAGCTGAGAAGGCAGACCTTCCTGTTTTACATTTGCAGCTAGGAGGTTGGCAGTGGGCCTGAGATTTAGGCAACTTGATTGGTAAGAAGTGCAGATGGAGGATTGGTCACTGCAGCCTGAATGCGGCTCCCTGTAGTTAGCAGAACGCATTCTCAGTGGCCACCCAGCCTAGTTGCCATCAGCTTGTCTGGCTGCTGGCTCTGTGAAAAGCAAATTGCCTCTCACTGAAACAGAAGCCATCTTTTGGAACTAGAGCACAGGGAGAAGTGGCTAGTGCCTCCCTGCACTCTCCATGGGGCACAGTTTCTGTGCAGGAGACAGGGTCAGGAGGTAGATGAACATTTGATTTGTTCAGCTTGGTCTACAAAACTTTTCCTCTTTACGATACATACTTGCTGCTACCTGTTTGCAGACTAAATCTGTATTTGTGCAGCATGTGTTAAAGGGGCTGTTTGATGCCATCCTGTTTTTGGCAGGCCTTGGATAATGAAGTCCCTGTGGATGTCATTCACAAACTCACAGCCATTGACAAGTGGTTCCTGTATAAGATGCGCAGCATTGTGAACATGGAGAAGATCCTAAAGGAAGTGAACAGGTAAAAAAGCCTTGTCCTAGGACACAACACTTCTTCTGGGAATCCTGCTTGGAAACCTATGGTAAGCATAGATGCAGTCAATGCTGAGAAGTTTATTTAAGTGCTTGGAATAAACAGTATTGTCTTAAAACCCAGTTCACTGTCTCAGTGAAAGAAAATTACTGTCTCAGTCAGCAGAAATTTTTAAGCACACTTTTTTTGGTAAAATAATTCCTTTGAGTACTTGGGCATCTTGGCTGTTCTCAGGGATTATCAAAGTTACTGTTTATTTTGGAAAATCCTCACTGAGGCTAAGACTAGGAATGTGGATGGCCTGCGATGCTTAACTCATGTTTCTAGGACAGTTGCCTTTCAAACTCAACACAGGACTTGTCCTGACTTACTGCACCTGAGAGTCACATACACTGCATTTTATTTCCAGCTTGGCCTATTGATTTTTAAGCTTTTCTGCTTTCCTGTGATCATGCAGTATGTGTGAGTATTGCTTTTGTACCACGCTTTCAAACATCTACGGTTCCAGACATACTTAAATATAAATCTTCTTCCTTCAAGAAAAATGACCATATAAAAGCAAACTGGAAAGATACCAGTAAATTAAAGCAGTGGGCTGTATTTCTGTTCAGACTCTTGGTGACTTTTTCCCTTCATGTTTTACGAGGCTGGGAGAGCCTCCTTGATGAGTTATTGGCCGAGTGTTGATGGCTTTTCTGCCTCTGGTACTCGTTGTGCTCCCACGTGTCACCACATGATGGCACTGGGAACGCAGCGGAGGCAATGATCTCTGAGCCGCTCCTCCGTTCGCCTGCGTCATCTCTGCTTTTTGACTAGCTGCACGCTTTTAATTGAGCAGCTCTTGCTGTCCTTTGCAACCGGAACAACTGGGATCTGGAGCTCAACAAAAATAAATGTGGAGAGAGATGTGGAAGAGAAGGAGCACATTGATTATTTGCAGAAATCTGTTGTTTGGCTGCAGAAGTTTTTGTCCTCGAACATCTGTTAAACATGTATGCGCAGCTCCTGGAGAAAAACAACATATCCAGAATCAGTTTGAGCCTGTCACTTGTTGGAGTGGCATGCTGTGGAATGAGGCCCCAGAGGTTGGCCATATCCTCAGCTGGTATAAAACCCAGCATAACTTCACAGAGGCTAATCTTCCTGAGCCCTCCTATATCCCTGAGGTTGCTTTCCCTTTCTCTGCAATGGGTGGCAGGTGATTATACTACCAGCCATCAGTAGCTGGTACCACCCCACACAATTTCTCATCCTTGTGGTGCCCAGGCAGCAGGCTGTACAGGCAGCCTGCTATAGAGAGCCCTTGCGCAGTATCCAGTCTTGTGTTTTTATCAGGCACAAGCAATGTTGTGTCCCTTGGAAGTGGACTCTTGCAATTCAAATTAGTTTGTGTGTGGTATTGTAGAATCACAGAATGGTTTGGGTTGGAAGGGTCCTTAAAGATCATCTAAACCCCTGCCGTGGGCTGGGACACCTTCCACTAGACCAGGTTGCTCCAAGCCCCATGCAACCTGGTCTTGAACACTTCCAGGGATGGAGCAGCCACAGCTTCTGTGGGCAACCTGTGCCAGGGCCTCCCCACCCTCACAGTGAAGAACTTTTTGGAAAAACTAGTCTAAATCTTCTCTCTGTTAGTGTGAAGCTGTTCCCCCTTGTCCTGTTGATGCCTTTTTGCTGGTCCTAAAATCATGAGCCAGACACAGGTGATAAAAAGGATTACCTTTATAAGGATCCTTAGGTGCACAATTCACCAGGTGGAAAATGCCAAAGATGCACACATAGCGTAACGTGTATACAATTTTTATGTTTAGCAAATTAGCATATCTGACAAAAATCCCCAATTAGAGACATAAGTGGTGAGGTAATTCTCCCCCAGTTCAACCCTCTTTGAATTTCCCCTCTTTTAGTTAGGAACTAAACGTTGTTTTTGAAAATGTGTCTCAGAGAGCTAGTTTCAACCTTGGCTTCCAAAGGAATCTAACCTTGGACCCCCAGCTTGGAGCTGCTGGGGAATTTATTTTGTCTTTCTGTCTAGTAGCGTAGGTAAAATGCTAGCTATGAATACTGTGATAGGCTACAGAGCTACAAATATATGTATAAAGAATATAGAAGATATATAAAAGAAAAAAAGGCAAAAATCAATTCGGCATCACTGTCACTCCATGCTCTTATAAATAGTCTCTCTCTATCTTTCTTGGCAGCTCCCTTCAGGTATTGGAAGACCACAGTTAGGTCGCCCCAAAGCCTTCTCTTCTCCAGGCTGAACATATAAATTATCTTACCTTCATTCACTTACCAGTGCAGATTTTCACTCCACTATCATTGCTCACGTTTTTGCAAGAAAATTGTATTACTTCCCAGCCAGCACTGGAGGGACAGGATGGACTGTCCAGCTGCATTACATTGAAGGTACAAAGGCAAAGAGCCAGGGAAAAACACTTGTGACTTGAACTAAGAGGCTAGTCCAGTGAGCCACATCAGGAAACATATCTCTGCCATAGCCAAGGGAAAGCTAATTGAGTGATGTAAATGAGACTTGGCACACATGTGCTCTTCCTGCCGCCAGCTGTTTCCAGTCCCCAGTATGCCTGGCATAAGTTTTACCTGTGCTACAGGATAATTTCCAGTTGAAAAGAATGAGAGGTAATGCCATCAGTGCTTTAAATCTTTCTGTTGTTAGAGCACAGTTACCAGAACCAGTAGTTGCCCTGTTCCCGGGCACTGTTGCTGGTTACAGGCTATTTAGATGAATCCACCCCTTCCTTTTTGTCTCTGTGTCAGTTTGGGGGTTCTTTGCAGTGAGGTTTTGGATGCAGCTGGAGTAACAAGAGTCTTGATTTGGGCCCTGCCAAGCTGTTGTAGAGACTGGTAGCAAGGAATGGTCTCTGCCAAGAGGAAATTAAGAGCTAGAACAAACAGATGGGGAAAGGGGATCAAAATCAGGTGGAGGCCTTTGAGAGCAGTTCAGGAAGCAGCTCTCACACACCACTTTCTTCCTTGCCATGTGCAGCGCTTCAGAGGAGAGCAGAAGGTCTCACTGATACATGCAACAGATCTACTTACACATGTGAAAGGCTGTGTGGGATAATGCAGTGCAAAGGGAAAAACTTTCTGACCTATAAATGTTTGTCCATTCTCTGTGGTGCAGAGGCAAGGCCAGCCATTTACAGAGACAGTAGGGACTGGGAAGAGCACTCTCTGCTCCACTTACCTTTGTCCCACTGAACTTTTTTCTAAAGAAGATTGGACCTGGTGCTGGGTGGGACTGTATAGCTTTGTCATGCTGCATCAATGGTTCCATTTGACTCTGCCTCTGGGCCCTCTAGGATGGAAAAGTAGTTGTTTCAGATGATGTGATATGGCTGCAACAAAGCAAATGGCCTGAGTTGAATTGGGAAAAGAAAGCCATTTTGAGAGTACTTGTGAGAATATCAAGTAATATCACAGACATGTCAAACATGTGCCTCTGCTGTTTCTCCTGTGACCTTACATATTTTTTATTTTGGAAACTTATATTTGAGGGGGTTTCTGTTGTTGTCTGACCTATTACCTTTATACCTGGAGTATAATTTTAACTTCAGCCTTCCCTACCACATCATGCACGTAAACAAATAAAACCACTTGTACATACTCACATGGAAAGAGCAAGCACCATCCCATGCTGTCAGTCCATGAATAGGTGATGGTGTATGAAGCACTGGCAGTGCAATAGGATGTGCTGCTATCTGAAGATTATTTCCCTAGATTTGGCCTTGGCAGTCCCATGAGTGAAGATGGGAGGAAAGGCCTGGGGAGACCCTGCCAACTGTTCATCACACTGACAGCTCATGAAGGAGGTGGAAGTTTGGACAGACCATGTCCAGCTGTCTGAGGGAGCAGGGAGTGAGACATCACTTTAAGGCCAGGGCTATGGACCCAGTCCTGAGCAAGTCAGATTTGAAGCAGGGTCCAGTGATACCAACCTTGCCCAGGATAATAGATCAAACCCAAGCTTAGAAGTAACATCTAAAGCATACTTGACTAGGCCTAGGTGCAAGGGAAAACTTTTTTCAGGAATTTACATCTGTTCTCTGACTGTTTGTAGTGAAGATTTGTTTGCATGTAGCAATGATTATTTTTATCTGTTCCTGATTTTAGGATCCCTGAGAACAGTGGCTGTATGCAAGGAGAATGTACAACAAACATGATTAAATTGAGGTAAAGAGGTAGGCAGCTGTGGTGAAATCATCAGTTATGCCCAAGTGACATGGAGACAAAAGCCTTATTGAAAATCAGTAGGACTTGTGTTCCTAGGTCACTTAGGTATCTCTGTAGCGATGGAACCTGCAATTGATTGTATTTGCCATTACTTGAGAGCTCATAGGGATGGGGAAAAAGTAGTGGTAGTGGGGTCAAGTTCCTTGCTGGAGAAAATCCTAGAAACCCAGGAAAGCCATCCTGCAGCAGGCAGAAGTGTGAGTATATTGCCCAAAGAGGAACGTTTCAATATTGATTAAAGGCTGTAAAGTAGAATTCAACTGAGGAAAGAGAAGCATAACAAACCACCATTATGAAGAGCAAAGTGCATAGATGGTGAGCTTGCCCAAAGTCTTGAAGACAGTCTGGCAATGCGGTCACCCGAAATCTCAACTCTTCAAATTAGCTGAATGGAAACAGCATATCATCTTTTTGGCAGATACTGAATTAGCCAGCCTGCTAACAGTGGAAGATGATGGCACCAATCATATTTTGATAATTCTATAATTTGGAGCTTTGTTTTGAAGAAAAGTATGTCCTTGCTCTGTGAGTGTTGTGTGGAAACACCTCCTGGCCTATTGTTTGCTTGACAGTAGGAGTAGGTGCAGTCCTGACTATCGCTCTTGCCATTCCTAGAGAGACATGGGTTAATAAAGGGGAAAGACAAAAGTGTGAGGGTGCAGACCCACTTTGGCCCACCATTTGTAGCTGGATGCTCTGCTCAGTTGGCCATGGGAGAAGTTATTTATTGCAAAGGCTTTTTGGGAGAAGTTGTTTATTGCAAATGCCTTTTGGGAGCCCATGGCATTTTGGCTGTTTGTCGGAAGCATCCCTGTGGTGAAGGAGGCACAGAAGTAGAGGTGCTGGAATGAAAACCTGGCACCAGCAGATGAGCTGGGAAGCACTGCAGGGAGGGAAATAACGTGTGCCATCAACATTATGTGCTCTTCGACACAGACTGCTGCATCCCCACGTTTCTCAGCAGCAGTTTCCGCTGACCAGTGTGCTTTTGGGACAGGGTAAGAGTGCGTCACACAGGTCTTGTGTGGCCATCAAGCAGGTCCCGTGATAGTAAATGAGGCTGTGCTGATTGATGCAATTTGAGGAGTTGTCACTGACATATTTGTCATGCTTCTCTCTAGCTAACTAGAAAGATTACTTTTGTCTTTTTTGTGAACTGTAGGACAGGAAAGGTTTGGAAACAAGTTTGGAATGCGGTACATGAGGAGAATAAAATACAAGCAGCTATTCAGCACTGTTGCTTGTGCTTTGTGTGGATCTAACGTAGGATGCTTTCTCTTTGTCTTGTAGAGCCATCGGTAATAATTTCACAGCTGTATTTTCTTTCAAAGCATCTGTACATTTGTGAAAATGTAATATGTATGTTTTCCTTGATGCAGAGTATATACAGGCATTGCCTTAAAAAGCCATTGGGGAATCTCTGTAACAAGTATGTACTATGCTAGGAGCAGGGCAGTTTGTACCATGGCACCCCAGAAAAGACCTCAAAGCTGTCTTTTACCAGGGGGAGAAAATAGGCTTTCAGGAAACATCTACAACCCATTTCTTGGCTATGTTTTGGTGTGAGCTGATGGTTTAGCTCATTTATTCCTGTGAGTGAATCATTCAGGTCTTAGGGCACAGTGTGAGGTTCACGTTACTTAAATGAAGATGTCCACCATGAGATTTATTAGCCTGGGGACCAGAATGTTAAAGGTGCAGAATGCTGGAGTGACAATTGTTCTGTGAGTGAGATTTGTTGGTTTACAGCTCCTGCTTCTCTAAACGCTCCTTTGAGAGCTTTTTGTTAGTCATCTCATGAGTTTCTTAGGAGGGGAAAACTGATAACAATCTGCCTTATTGAGAAGAGCAGGAAGGGAATTTATACCATGATCTTTTTATTTTAATTGTAGCATGTTCAAAATCTTGTAAAACATCAGAAGTAATAATCAAGGAAACCACTAGGAGCCTTGAAGCAGAGCAAGACAGTGAGGAAACGAGAAACAATATGTTTTTGTACATAATTCAGCCTGAAATTCAGAAGCTTTTTGAAATCCTGCAGGCTTATGACTACTGAGAAAGGAAGAGCTCTCTCAGGTCGAGGCAAAATGCACTTTGCTTCCAGCGCTTCTTACTTTCGGTCCACTTTGCTTGCCATAGTGAAACTGGGCTTAAAGTTTAGTCTGGACTTAAATCCCTTCAGACTTGGGAGGAGCTGAGTTCAAGACCTGTGGGCTGGAGTGTGCTCACCTTTGCAGTTCCTCTGTGCATATCCAAGCCACGTTTGTAGCTGCTGAGATGCAGAGGTGATGGAGCAGGGATGAGCCTGTGAGCTTACAGGGCACATATTAACTGGGACACAGCACGCAGTAGGCTGTGTCCCAAATACTCCCAGCTCAGGCTGTGGCTCTCAGTTCACAAAATATTCTTGATCCTTTTGATCAAGACCCATTTACATGTGCCTAAGTAATATGTGGATGGGCATAAACTTGACAACAAACCTAAAAAGAAGCAGCGCCTGATTTGGGAGACAAGAAAAAGAGTGTTTCTTCTGCTGGCATCTTTATTGGTGGATCAGATGAAAGCTGGTCAAGTGGATTAGAGGGCTCTGCTGAAGCGAGCAGTGTCTCCTGTTGATTTCAATGCTGTCAGCATTCCTCCAGTCAGTTAATAGATTTCTCCAGATTCTCTGTGCCAGGTGAAAATTTCTTCATTAAGCAGAATTTATTGCATTTTCTCTTACCATTTATTATCGAAGAAGTGAGGGGATGAAATTCCAAAGATGACAGGGTGGAATTTTAAACTAAAAGCAGCTACAAATCAACACTGGAAGCTGAAACAGAGTCATAAGCAAGGTTGGGGAAAGGCTTGTTTTGTTTATAAACTGCAAAATGAGCAGGGGACTTCAGCTTTCTGAGGAGGTGAACAACCATTTAATAATTATGGCAGTGTGCAGAAGTCTAATTGTCTGGTTTTGAAGCTCTAAAACTCCTGACTTTCATTTTGTGAAGGCAAATGTTAGGAAAAGGAGCATCATAGAAGTCTGAAATCATGGTCACTTAGTCTTCCCTTGTTTTAGAATTGATTCTAAACCAGTGAAGGAGTTTAATCTTTGAAAGACTTTTTGCTTTGTGTTGGAAAAGTAAGTGATGCTCCAGGGGAAAGTAGGAGGCAGTGATGTAGGACTGGGTCATGTGATTTGGTATACCCAGAACTGAGAATTTTTGTCTTGTCTTTTAGTGCTGGATTTCTGGTGAGCTTGAAGGGTTATTTGCTCTCAAATATTCAAAGAGATCAGCCTGATTCTACTCTTGCTGGCTTTAGTGTCTCTAGCTTGTCTAAAGGGCTGTCTCTGAATAAAGGCAGTGGGAATGCTAGATCTTAAAAATTGTCACCTCTTAACCTCTGCGTGTCTATTTTGTTATCTGCAAGATAAGCATCACCCTACCATACTTTTTGCATGTTTCTTTATATTATTTCTGTAAAGCTGAGACATAAATGCTAAAAATTACCATTATTAGTAAATGGAAATTATTCTATTATGAAAAGATGTGTCCTGTACATGCAGAGAGGCAGCCTGATTTCCATACTAGTGCTGAGGATTTGCAATTCTCTGATTCAGTTCCCATTAAATATGGTGGACCAATTCTGCTGGCTTCTTCTATCATGCATTGGGAGAAGCAGAGGAAAAAAAGCATGGTTCCATTTCCCCTCTAGGAACTTGTCTTTTCTCTTTTGCATGCTGGTTTTCCTATAAGAAACTAGGTACCTTTGTGCATGGATTAGTAAGTGGCCTAACCTAAGTGAAGCTGCTAGCTCAAGGCAAATGAATCATGGTGCAAAATAACTACTGCTTTTGTTCTACCCTCCCAGCTGGGAGGGAGGGTGACAGTGAATGATATTGTTATAATGAGATACAAGAAACAAAATGAAAACAAGCTGAAGGCAATTAGCTGTCTCTGACAGTAATCAAATGACAGCCAGCTATGTGTGCTCCTAGGGAGCCCTGGTGGTGTAGTGGTTAAGCACATGGCATAGCAATTGCCAGGGCCCAGGTTCGATCCTGGCCAGGCTGCTCCCTGGGCAGGCAGTTGCTCGTTAGCCCTGCAAGGGGGCAATCTGCCTACGTCCTGAGGAGGACCTCACTGCCACTGTCCAGAATCGCTTTGGCCCGGCAGATTGAACCTCGGGATTAAAGGGTGGGCTCAGATCTGCGCGCCCTGTGTCTCACCTAAAAAATCCAGTGCGCAGGCTGGGAGGTCTGAAAAGAAAAGAGGCCTCCCCCGGATCTTCGTACGCGAAGGCTGGCCAGCAAATGTGTGCTCCTGAGGCAGAAGAAAGAGAGGGCAAGGGAGTAAAGGCTCATTTTCTTGGGGCCATCAGGTCTACTCCCTCATTCTAAGGAGGCTGATCCTTAATAGTTGGTGACTGCTAGCATCAGTTTTGACAGAGAATTGGTGAAGTTTGCTCTATTTTCTCCTGTAAAACAAACATCCATGCCTTCAGTCCTGGGATTCATGGTTTGTGCGAGAAGTCTTGCCTCTGAGCTGAGATGAGAATGCAGAGTGGGCTGAAGAGAAGCAGAGGAGTTTCTGGTGGAGGTATTAGAGCACAGAAACCACGAGTTTTAATATAGTATGGTGCCAAAAAGTGGGTCTCACTTTGGGAAATCAAAAACCTGGGAAGCTCAACCTGCTGGATTACGCAGGACTTTTTCACCAAATCATAGAATGGTTTGGGTTGGAAGAGATCTTAAAGCTCATCTCATTCCATCCTCCACAATGAGCAGGGACACTTTCCACCAGACCAGGTTACTCTGAGCCCTGTCCGTCCTGGCCTTGAACACTTCCTGGGATGTGGCAGCCACCAGGAATTTCCCTTCTGACATTAATGAAGAGGAGGCTTTGCTGGAGTAAGAAGGGTGATGTGGTCCAGGTTGCAGAGAAGATCCAGGGTGTAGGTGGTGCTCCTGCCTGGAGTCCCCTGAGGGCAGAGCAGGCTGTTTGTGGGGCCAGGCTGGGACATGGCGCGGGAGGAGAGGAGTTATTGTGAGCGTTTCTTTCCTGCAAATTCTCACCAGCTTTCCCTTTCTCCTGTGCTGTTGCAGGAAGGTGGAGCTCTCTCTTCACGTGCTCCAGGGCAAGGAGGGAGGTGGCATTGGGAAATTCATAGGGCAAATACTATCTATCCAGGGATCTGAGCCGCAGAGTTTCTGGTTCCCAGTTCTGCTCTCAGAACAGCTGGTTTGATACATGTATGACTCTCACATGTTTCACACTAGCCTGACTTTACTGAGGGCAGCAGAGCTGCTCTGTGCCTAAGCCAGAGTGGAAAATCCAGTACAATGACTCTCTTTGATGCTTCAGCTTCCTGACACATTCCAATAAAACGGTCTTACCCCTCTACTCCCACGCAAATAAAATAATACTATTTATTTAAAAATACTGTCAAGCAAAGGACATAATTCAAAAACTCTGATTTAGGAAAATTGCTTGTTTGTTAATCATTCCTTTTTCTTGATTCAGTGCTTGCTTGCTCATAAAATATTGATTTATTGGGCAGGAAAGAATGCTTTTGGCAATGAAGATGTAAAGCAGAAGTGCTGATAAAAATACAGGCTTTTTTATGTTTTTGCAAAAGCTAAGCTTGGATGAGGTAGCTTAGAAAGAGAGGGAGGCAGAAACTATAAGGGTGGAGTCCAAACAAAGTGGGGTGAAGAGTAGGAGAGAAAAGAGTAGACTGAATGAAGAGGGAATGGAGAAGATGAAAAAAATTAAGACCAAAACAGACAGGGAAATGATCTTCAGAAATAGCAAGGGGAAAGCAATTTGTTTGGAAAACAGCAAAAACTAGGACTTCCAAAAAGCAAAACCAGGAGAACAAGAATGTATGGAAGTATTAAGAAGCCCTGGTTGTAAATATGAAATCAAAAAAGGCGTCCCTGCTTTACCTGGTCTATCCCCCCTCTCAATTTTCCTAATGCAAGCAGCAACACTAATGATATGGAAAATGGTATATTGAGACTTACAAGAAAAAAACTACCTTGTTTTTGAGCCTCTAAAGGTCGTTTCTGCTACGGATCTCTGAACCGAGATGCTTTTTTCAAAGATAGCCATTTTAGAAGGTAGGCAGAACATCTTCAACAAGAGAAGGAAAACTTGGTTGGGACAAGTTGTAGGGGGATCTCCCAGCTCAGCACAGTGGTCACAGGGTCAGGGCACAGTTTTACTCTGAATGGCTCATCCCAGATCTTCAGCAATTTCATGCCTATAAATGGAGTGGGCAGCTGCAATGAGAGGCAGGAGATGGAAGCACATACATAATGATTGGTCGAGCCCAGTCTGGTGAGGCATAGGTTTAAAGGAGGAAGAATGTAAGGGAGATATTAAGTTAAAATTTGGGCATGAAGTTGTAGGGATACTGAATCCAATAAAGGAATCACTCTAGGTCCTCTGTGGAGGCTGAAATGGTAAATGACCATATGGTTGTTGTGGGTACAGTCAACTTGTACTAGCCTGATGGATCTCATAATGAGTCATTGATTTCTGTCTCAAAAATGCAGGGAAAGAAAGCTTTTTACTTCCTACTGCTTGCAGTCTGCCTGCAAACTTTACCTCAGAGGTGTTTGCGTGGGGCACCCAGGGCAAAAAAGATGTTTTATGTTTGAGTCTTCTTCCTTTTCTTGCCTTCACATGCATGATCCTATAACAACTCTGCAGTGTAGAGACAAAAGCACTCGTGTACCTTCTAGTTGTTCCTGTAAAGCCTAATGCAGAGGTGTTTTTCTTATTTAATCCCAGCAAAACAGTTCCAGAAGAGACACTGAGGAGAGCCAAACAGATGGGGTTCTCTGACAAGCAGATTGGGAAATGCCTGAGGCTGACTGAAGTCCAGTGCCGTCAGCTGAGACTGAGGAAAAATATAGTGCCCTGGGTGAAACAGGTATGTAAGAAACATCACTGGGCCTGGTGGGGGCTTCTAAGAGTGGCAGGAGGCGTCCGTGTCTTTAGAAACCTCTGGCTGTGTTAACACGCTCAGGAGTTTTGATGTTGACTTGAGGAGAACACAGTTCATGCATATAGCTGTTACTTCTCCACTGCAGGCATCAATGTAATGCCATGAACATTCCCAAAGGGAAACTCAGAATATTCTTGTTCATATTCTTTGTGGCTGAGGAGGAAGCACAGCTGTGTGTCTTCGGGAAAAGGCTGAACATGCTGGCTCACCGTGGTAGGACCATGAAGAGCATATCTCTTCTCTCTTGGTAGTAACTTTTTACAGGCTAATATTTTATTTGACCTGTGCTATTGTTATGGGTTCATTTGCTATTCATTGTGATAGCATGAGCCTAATGAGCTCATCTGGTATTCATGGCAGTGTCACTAGGTGCTGGCTGTTGTATTTAAGGTATGTTGGTATTAAACTTCCACTAGCTGGTTTTCTGTCCTTAGAGAGGGGGAAAAAAAGCAACCCAAACTACAGAATGTTTCTCAAAGAGTTCTTCTGTATCCTCAGACCCAGTTCCAGGTGCCAAGTCTTCTTCTGTTCCCCACCTGCTGTTTGTCTTCTGTGGCTCACCTGGCCACAGAAGCATTCCTGGTCTTGCACTGTGTTCTTTCAGCTGCATATGTCACTGCAGTGCTGGATTGATTTGTATGCCAAGGTACACTTAATAAGGTCATTCTACTTGTGCCTGCCTGTGTGCCTTCAAAGCATATGTTTCTTCTTGAGCCATGAAGTACAAGTTGCAGTGTTAGCAACAGTAGTGGGCAGCAGACACACGTTACTAATGACGTAAGGTCACATTCTCCATTATTCACAAGGATTTGGACAGCCAGTGCGGATTCCTGGAAGTGCTTGAATTTTGGACAGATTTTTAAATGGTATAGCACATAAAAATTCATGTCAAGGCTGCTTTCATACTGTTCCCTGTTCAGTAATCTCTGTAGAAGTGTTTCAGATGTTCATTCAGGAAACTTCAGCAGTCACTGGTGACCCAGATGGACTGGTTACCAAGTATAACATGCCATGAGTAGTTGACACAAATAGTTTGTGAACAGCCTAGTGGGCAAATTATTCTTCTGGGCTCTCTGGTGACTAATTACATAAGAAATTGTTGAAAACTACATATAAAGGGTGGTTGAAAATCACTCTTGCTTTGTGTACCATTTAATTATCAAAGCATGAGTTATATTGTAATGTAAACACATAGTAATTGCGCTGCCACTTTACAAGATTTCTAAGTGATAGTGTATGTGTGTTTGTATTCAGCGTGGGAGTAAGATGGAGTCAAGAGTAGGCTCTGAAGATCCCAGACAATCTAGTTGAAAAGGACAGAAGACCTGGAGGAATCTGTGTAATCTGCTGAACAAACTAGAGAATGAGGGCCTTGGCAAGTAGGAGAAAGTTCCTGTGCTGTGTAGGTGTTTCACCAAAGAGGTGCAGGGCTAAAACTGCAGCTTGGAAAGAGATGGTAAAGTGTTGTGCAGGGTCAGGGGAAGGCCAGGCATATGCTGCATTAACAGCACAGAACAGTTCATGTCACCTCCTTATGAGGAAAGATATGATAGGAAAATAACACGAGTGAAACAGCAGTAGAAAGGGAAAGAGGCAAAAGAACAGAACCCAAACATCTGCATGTAGGAAATGTCTTGCACTGACCAAGTCACAATCCCCCTTTTTTTCCTGTACAGATTGATACCCTGGCAGCAGAATACCCAGCGGTAACTAATTACCTCTACGTCACGTACAGTGGGCAGGTAGGCACCCTTGGAAACAACAGTCTCACTGCTGTCTGGTTTGATCTCTTTTCCCTATGGCATGTTGTTTCTGGAAATCTTGCAGATGCCTCGGTCTCTGTAGCAATTCTTTTGGATGGTGTTACATATAGTCCTCTTACAGCAGGCCCGGAACTTTCTCTCGCTCCAATCCTTATCCAGTGCATTTACTTTTAATGCCCCAATGTTGCTAAGAGCCTGTCATATATCACCTGTACATGCACAGGTAGGTGCTGGGAATGCAGAAGTCAAATTTCCCTTATCTCATCCTAACATTATTTTAATATGAAACTTCACAGGTCCTTTGGCTGCTTGAACAGCCGTATTAAAGGTGCTGTTTCTCTTTTGGTCTGGGTGCAGCACCACTAATTCCAGGAAAGATGCACTTAATTTACACTGCAGTAAACAAGATCAGACTGGAGCCCTGAAGGATCACATTGCTGGATTTGGGCTGAACACCAGAGACTGTTTATTCTGAAAAGCACCGAGTTAGTAGATGTTAATGACTTTTGTTTCCCTTCCTAGGAACACGATGTAAAATTTGATGACTGTGGAGTAATGGTGTTGGGCTGTGGACCATATCACATAGGTAAATCTTTCTTACAACTCCTCTGTACTCCTTGCACTCTCAAGCCTTGTTTGGATATTTTTGTGGTTCCTTTGTTCCTCTTCATATATGGTGAAAAAACCCTCCAGAGCACAGTGCACAGGACATCAATTCCTAACAGAAGGTTTGCATTTTATACTTGCTTGGAGATTTCATTTCATGCCCTGGAAAAAAAAACAGGAGAATTTTATTACTTTTCACTTGGTACTTAGTTGTGATTTCCACAAATTTTACAGAAATTTTTTAATCTTACTTTTTTCGCAGGTTAAGGTCTTGAGAACCTCATACCTTATACAGAAGTTTGTTGCTTCCATAATGGCGAACACAAAAGACTGATGCTGAAGATGGTGGCAAGCATCAGCACTTTATTGCAAAAACCTGGCTTTTTTAAGAAGCCCTTCGCCAGTTATCTGTTTACATAGTTTTAAAGCATAACAAACATAATTTCAACCAACCACCATGCACCACAATGTGAGCACACAATAGTCATGCAGCATGTTTTTCTATCCCTAATTCAGCTGTCTCTTTCCCACAGTCCTTTTCTACTTAGCCAAAGTAACAGGCCTGAGCCATGATTTTACAGGGGCAACAAGGCCTTCATTTTATAAGGTTTTACCTATATGCAACACTCCCATATCTATCTTATATGTTTACTGCCAGCTCATGGTGATATTGTCATTATGCATTTTACATCTGTAAGTGTAGGTGACTCTGGAAATATTTTGATCTCTTCAGCTGCTTTTGTATAAGCAATTCTCTGTATGCCATTTTTTCAACCCACTCAGATCATTATATAGAATAAGAGTTTCCTCATGGCTGTCAGTACTGGGTAGACAGACTGCTGAATTCTGTATATGATGACTTTCACTTTTCATGGATCTCTCCAAATAGCTTGCAATTATTGACAAGAAAAAAATTGCTTGTTATTCAGAAATATTTCTGCTCTGCATTTTCCAGAACTAGTGATGGGTTATGAAAGCCGGAATTGAAAACTGCATCCATTTGTTTTGCTTGGATGGAGAGGTCACGTGCTAAACTCCTGTTGCTGTTTGTAGGACGTCTTTTTGAACTCCCTTTCCAGCATTAATGTTGAGATGAGTGAAATCAGAGCAACACTCTATGATTAGGCTTATTTTTTATGAATGCTTCTGCTGTTCAACAGGCTGTGTGGCATGGCCACAGAAAATGAAAAGGATGGCAGTGTTATTTCAAAAGTGGATTGAATGTATGTGAATACATTTTGCACTGTTCACCTAAAACAACTCATTGCTTAGATTAGACATGCAGGTCTGTTCTTGGTTTCATCCACTCTGCAGCTTTGATTAGAACCATCAAGACCATCTTTGGAAGAGGTTGCGACTAAATAAAGGCTGCTAGGGGAAGTAATTACTTGTATCTGTAAAATGGTTTTTTCCTGGGTGTAATAGCAAAGTTGATTTTTTTTCTCTGTTTTTATCCTTTGAAGGCAAGTAAGCAGTGTGTGCTTTTCCTCTATGCTTCCAGAATTGTAATTTGAATTCAATTTAGGGGTCAAATTAGTGTTCTCTTCCAGGTTAGAAAAGGCTAAATGATTTGGATGGAAGTTAAACATGTGACATTATTTTTCTTATTTCCTTTGTGAAAGCTAAGTTTTAGGTTAAAAAGAAACAAAACAACCCTTATGAATTTTATTTGAAAATAGTTTGAAATATATTGCAGGACACACTTCTGCAAAGAAATAAAAATATTTGAGGGAAGTGAGGCCATTTAAAAAGTCATACTTTTAGAAAGAAAATTATTCAAACCAAAGTGAGTTTTTTGCAGTTTCTTGTAAACTAATATGTCAAATAGAAATGTGATGTGAGTCAGTGTAGTTACACACTCTTGAACTTCAGTGCTTGCTTTGGCACACTTTTCTGGCATGAAGCCTCAGCAATCCTTACTCTTCACCTGCTGCCAGGAGGGGGTCTCCTGTCCTGGGAGGGGGTTTGTTTGTATGTTGCTCCTAAAAGCAGTAGAAATATATTTCCACCACTAGCATGGGCCAGCAGAGTGCTCGCTGACGTTTAAGGTGTTCACATAGACTCAATGTGATTGAAACGTGAAAGTGAGTTTGAAAACATGCATGTATTGATGTAGTAATTGTCTCCTGAGGAGCAGTGTCTGGTTATATTACAACAGGCATTACTAGTAATACTATTTATTTTCTGTCTCCCCTTTTCCCATGTTTGTATATGATCGTTACTGGATGTGCTTGGAATACACTTAACAGCTGTTCAGCTGTTTTCCCAGGTTGTATCTGAAGCAGTCAGAGGAGGGCTCCAGATGACCATTGTGTTCCAAAGTTGAGGTTTCTTATGCATATAAAAATACCTGCGTAATGGAAGTGGAATACAAAAATGAAATGAGCGTCTGGTGTCTCTTCTGGGAAACATCCAGTTTCAGATTTCATTTTCCTCTCTTTTCTGTGGGGTTTTAACTGGAGCTTAGGCACGTTTTGAGGTTCTTGTTTGACAGAAGTGAGGAAACAATTTATGTGCCAGCCATCAGTTTCTGAATAAGTGGTGAGGGCAGCAATTAAGCACCGACTGAATTTCTATCATATCTTGTCACACAATTATATATAAAAATATTATCAGTGTTTAACGATCATGTAATGACTGTGAATGCAGCATGATGAGGCCAAGATTTTCTTGTAGACTGTAAGTATAACCATTTAATGATGTTCTTTAATATGCATCATTCTCTGTTTATAGTACCTGTCTTAGATGTTTGAGCATAGAAATGTATGGAGTAGTAGCTGTTTGCAGAAGTCCCGATTCCAGTGTTCCCTGGAGCCTGCACCATTGCCCAGGTCCTGAGAGCTGCAGCTTGCCCAAGGCCAGGCACCAAGTCCTGGTGCTCACCTAAGCCCCCTCAGTACCTCTTTCCTTTCAAGACGGCTGCCACAATGCTTACTCAGGATTCAGGACACTAGAATGTGCTCACCCCACAGTGTTGTCATAGTCACCGTAGCCTTTAAAGCAAGATTAAAGGATCACAGAGTGGCTGTAGAAGTGTTGTTCTACTGATCTGCTGTACCTGGAGTCAGTGTACAGGAATGTCAAACCCACTGAGATGTAATTCTTCTCTTGATGGTTTAGGTCTTCTGGAAGGTAAAACCCACTTCTGTTGTCTGTTCTTCACACCACATCTGTGCAAATGCTTTGTGTTTCCTGGAGTAAACAGCATTGTCTTGTAATAACAGGAACTCAGTTTTGTTTACTCCACTCTTTAGTTTATCACAGAGTGCGTTGGTTGGGAGGTAGCAGTGATTGGATGGGCAGCAAGGGCACACTGAAGTGTTTATGAGCATAGGATGACAGATGTTACAGAGGTCTGTCACTCCTGAGCAGCTGAGCCAACTTACCTGTTGTGCTTCAAGGTTCATGTTTTTTGGATGATTAATTTTCATGGGAGGACAATTACATTTCTGACTCTGAGCTGACATGAGGAAATGCTGGCTTTTTTTTTCCTTTTTTAAGCTTGAGTGCTGAGAACGTCTGTTTATATTTTCTTCTCTGCATCTTTCCTTTCCTTGCCCACTTTTCTGTCTCCTGGCAGGCAGCAGCGTGGAGTTTGATTGGTGTGCTGTCTCCAGTATCCGCACACTGCGTCAGCTTGGCAACAAGACTGTGGTCGTGAATTGCAACCCAGAGACGGTGAGCACAGATTTTGATGAGTGTGACAGACTGTACTTTGAGGAGCTGTCTCTGGAAAGGATCCTGGACATCTACCAATATGAGGTAAAGAAAAGCAGAAGCACTATAAAAAGCCATGAAGCAACCCAAACTTTTCAAAATTCCTGTCACTAGCTTGCAAAGCAGCTGGATATGAGGGGAGAGAGCTTGCTCACAAAAGCTGTTTGCTTTGGATCCTGATGTAGCATTTTACACATTGCTGATGCTCCTAGCAGGCTGCTCAATAAAGAATGCCAAATAAATATTAAATTATTTTGCAAGATGCCATATTGTGCAATATTTACAAGCAGTCTTATTTTGCTGCACAGACATTTATTGCAGAAACTGTTCTACCCTTGTGCTGCTGGGCTTTAGCAGTTAAGCACACCCTTGATTTGAAGTACAAGTTCTCCAGCTGGAGCAGTTGAAGGAGATCTGTACATCACACCAATGTGTGCTCAAGAACTTGCAGGCTTGGCCTTGCGGTACAGTTGGCAAGTGGACGTGGTCCAGCATACAGGCAGGCAGATCAGGAAGGAGCATTGGATTGCCATCAAACTATACAATATTCCAGCTCCTGATCCAGACATTGCACTGGTCTTTTAGCACTTTTCAAGTATTCAGAAGTGCTGATCTAAGAGATGAAGAAGAGTCCCAGACGTATTTGATAATGAGGGGATATATAATGCAGTTGGCTCCAATATCGAAATTGTTCATTTCTGGAGGGTAGCAGAGTCATCTTAGATTTGCGGCTGAGGCTTTTAAAGGTGCTTTCAGGAACTTCCTCTTCCCTGAAATTTAGCATGAGTTGGCCATGTAACTTGCTGAAGCAACTTTGCAGAACCCAGATCATGTTAAACTTGTGATTTTCCTTGGCTCATTTTCCTGGTATATGAGCATCTGAGCTCATCTCCTTAGTGAATGGGTGCAAATTTCTAAAAGGGTTTTATAATCTGGTCATGTTTTGATGATTCCCAAATTTGAAACCAGGCAAAAGAACATCAGAAATTAATTCCCAGACTCTAGGCTCTGTTCTTCAGACATTTGCAAAATACTGTCTACAACTATTTTTAAATTGCATGTTCATACTTTCCTGTTTGTACAGGTTGTTTTACCTCTTCTTTAAATTTTTGATGAAGCTGAGACTACTACTGGAAAATATGGATTTACAACAGGCCAAAAAACTCTGATGGCTCTCTGGACTCATACCGGCTGATTTTTGAGTGCTTTAGGATTGTCCATGAGCCTCAGCTCTAAAAGCACTGAACTCTTGTTTACTTAATAGAACTGAGCAGGGCCATGGAGGAAACTGGTGTGACAGTTTGTCAGACAAATAACACTCATGAAATACAACATCTAATTACTGCAGGATCAAAGAGAAGGTAGAGAGAGGTGATGAGGGGGCTCATTTCCACATGGAGTGCTAGTAACTAGCAAGTTCAGTAAGAAAAATATGTGAAAAGAATTCCGAAAACATATTGAAACTTGCATTATCCTGCTTGTCAAAGCAAGGCTCAGCCAGTTTGATGGGAGGCAATGCAGATCTCCAGGTCTAATAGCAGCTTTCCTGTGGTACACAAAGTTTGCAGAGGATTCTGCTACTCTGGAATAAGTGTGAAAACAACCAACTTGATGTTTGCACTGGAGGTGTTAAAGCCATCAGAGTCAGAGCCGAAACATCCAAAATCAGTGTTGTACTGTCTAACAATTCCCAAGGGGAATAGTAAATACAAATAGTAAAAACACTTCTTTTCAGCAGCGACATAAGGTAATGGTATTATTGTGCCTATTTTGCAAGTAGGGAAACTGAGGAGTAGATAGGCCTGCACAGAGTAGATAGGCTTGTTCTGTAAAAGAACCTGTGCAGAGCTGGGGACAGAGCCCAGACCTCCAGCACAGTGTAGTTTAAGATGTATTATTTGTTATATGTAATTTCTTTAGAAAAATGAGTGAGCCAAATGCTAATGTCCTGCTAACGGAATACTTCCTCAGGCAAACGCAGTTGGAATTCAGTCCCTAAGAAAAAGATCAAGTTAAAAATTTATCTGAGATCCCTCACCAATCCTGTAGATAGCCATCGCTCCCAGCTTCATATACAAAGCATGAACAGTGTCATGATTTCAGACTGTTCTAACCTCTCCTGGTCATTTGCCTCCTCTGGTCTTTCAATGGACAATGAACAGTTGGAAATAACTGAAAAGTCATGGGTCATTGACAAACTGTATGTAAAAACATCAGCAAACAATGGACACAACCCTGGGCCCTCAGTAGAGAGATGATATTTCAGCTTGTTAGGATTAGCAGCAATACTTGGTCAGCTGTTAAGCCCAAGTTAAGAGGTGCACTGACCTGTCCTCCTTTTTCTAATTAGATAAATTAGGCTGCATCAAGGAGCAAGTTTACCAACAGGACAGAGACAGCTGGAAGCTGCCCACCAAGAAATGCTCATAGCTTCACACAGTCCTCTCCCAGGGATGTACTCAGCTGTCCCTCTTCTTTCTCTTCCTTGTGTTCTCTTTAACCTCCAGTTGACATTCACAGCTGCAGTGACTCACCAGAGTCTGAGCTCTGCATAACAGAGCTGTTCATTGGAGGAAGGTTTAATTTACAGCAAGTGTGCAGAGTTAGGTGGTAGTCTGTGAGGACAAAAATTTAAAAAAATATAAAATTCCTTCCTTCAGATTTATTGGCTTTTTATTTCCAGAGAAGATGTTCCCTTTTTATTTTAATATCTATCTGCTTGAGGGCCTCTACTGATTCTTTTTTCTGTTTCAGAGATCATTCTGAAACAATTCATAAAACTAAAGGAGGCTCTTAGGTACAATTTTAATGGTCTAATTTGTTTTCAAACTCAGGGAAAAAGAAACCCCAGCTTTATTACTAATGACATAACAGCAAGGTAGTAATAAAAAGAGTGGGTTTTGTTCTAAAAGGGAAAATAATTCTCTCTAGGCATCTTTCACTAGATTATGTATTGTGTATATTTAAAAATACCTAATGGCAAGGATGTTATTAATTTTCTTTATAATTAAAATGTGGCTGATGACAAAGTGATATGCAGTGCTGTCCCTTTTTGCCTGCCTGCATTTATCAGTGGAGCAGTTGTGCTCCCTGTCAGGACAGTGGTTGCGCTTTGGGTGGGAGCATGCTTTGGGAAACAACAGCAGAATTTTAAAGTAAGAAGTAAGCAGTGGCTAGGTTCAATTTATGGTTCTTGAGTAAATTGAGCATATGATTCTTTGCTATCTGCTTGAATAAGCCATCTCCTCGGTCTCCTTAGGGCTGGAGTCCCTAATTCTATCCCAACTTTGATGATGAAGCAGTATTTGGATTTTAGACGCTTGGTAACTAGAATTGTTTTCAAGGCAGAAACAAGCAGCAGCTGAGGAGAAGCTGTTAGCTGGGACACTTCACATTTCACATATGTCAAGGACAGATTAAGATGTTGGTTTGCCTTAGAAGCAAAGCTACTTTGACTTGTTACCCTCCTTCCAAGCTGCAGGAAGGAGTTTGCTTATTTGCACTCTGGTTCTAATCCATGTGGGATGATAAGGGGCCCAGGGACTAGCAGAAATTACTCTGTTTTGGATGGGTCTGGAAGCAGTAAGGCATAGATTTCTCTTCCAAGCAGGAGAGGGTGAGCTCTGATGTCATGAGACAACCATTTGTGGGCACAAAACACAAGCTGTCCTTTTTCACTGCCTAAGATCTTTCAGATGGTTGCTGTTGGCCAGCGGCATTATGGCATCCCATAAGTGACTGCATGGTGAAGAAAATAATCATCTCATGCTGTGTCTTAACCTGCTGGGCAAATAATTTAGGGACAGTAAGTGCTCCTTAAATGCCAGACTGTTGGGTTTTTATTATGGTAGGAAATTAACCACATCAAAGTTGAGTGGGGATTGTACTAGCATTTATCATCTATTTTTGCCCAGTCACTTACAGTCCATCCTTCTCTCAGTTTACATTTTTGCCACTCCAAATCCCTTTAAATCCCTGATGAAGGAATTCGTCTTCCAGGAAGGCCAGTGGGGCTGACCTTCTTCAGGAAAAACACACTTGTTAACTAAAAGAACATTGTTCCTCTATCTTTTAGACCCAAACCATGGATCACTTGATTTATGTTTCTCATTTGTTAGAAGTGGGTAAAGCTATAAAACACATTTGGTTCAAAAGAGCTCTTCACTGGAGCTGTTCTGTGGGCCAGATTCTTCTTTGGGCAAAGTTTCACCATATTTAATTTGAAAGGAAAGTGTTCTTTGTTGCGGGTACTCTAAGGCCTCTTTTTTCTGTTGAAAAATTTCACACCTGACTAGATTGTACTTGAAAGCATTAGAGATTCTATGTAAAAAAAAGCCGCCCATGTTTGCACCTGTAGAAAGATGTGTGTTAGCAAGCAAGATCACCTGTCTCTTGTTATTTACTGTTTATTATTTTCTCGCTTAAAATGCAATGCTGCCCAGTGACAGACATGAAATGCTCCACTGTGGCTGGAGGATGCTGTGCCACCTGTTCTGCCCCATCTGCCTCTGGAATAGGCGTGCTTACGAATAACCTGTGTGGAAATGAACACATATGACAGTTTGCTGAAATACTTGCTACCATCCAGGGCACTGCCAGAAATGTGGAGCTCGTCAGGAATAAGGAGCATTGATTAAAATAAAGGGCTAAGTGTATCCATAGCATTGCAGGCTGTATATGTTGGGCTCTGTTGAACTAGACTCTGCTTAGCTTTGTTACGCTCCTTAAAGACTGGCTTCTGGGACTAGGGAAGGTTGTTTGCTTATTGAGTAGCAATGTTGGCAGAAAAAAACCTTGTATATTCCAGTTGTTTCCGATTACCTCTCTGCTGGAAGTTACTGCCTTGCATCTCTGGAATAAAAAAAGATTTTGGATGAATGTCTGCTCCTCTGACCATGTCTGCTCAAGTCTCTGACCATGAGCATGGGAGAGGCTGTTTTCTCCAAGAGCTAGAATGAAAAAGAAAGAAGACCTCAGCATCTTGTTTGTTTGTTTTTTTGTGCTGCTGGGTCCAAAGGCCACAGCAAGCAAGGAGGGGTAAGCTCAGTTGTAATGAGAGTCCCCATGTCCACACATGTAGGAGCACATGGGAGGGACACCTGACCCCCCATAGAGCAGAGTGTTGAGGAATGTTGGGGTGCAATGCATGTTCGTAGGGCAGTGCCCTTCCTCTGCAGAGCAAGGCAACATGTGTCAGCTCAGTTCTTATCCTCACTGGGAAAGCAGAAGCACCTCAATATGACATGCAAACAAAGTAACAGCCATGGTTCAAGCAGGACTTACGGAATCATGGGTTGATGTGAATGCTGCAAACTTTTCTGGTTTCCTAGGGAATTTGACCTCCAGTTATTGCTGAGTTTTGAGTGATAGGAGGATCAAGGAGGATACTACTGTGTTAGGGAGGCTACACACTGCAAATCACACTTTGCAGCCTTGGGTGCCTCTGGATCAGCACAATTATGGTAAAATCATAGAATGGCTTGGGTTGGAAGGGACCTTAAAGATCATCTAGTTCCACCCCCCTGCCATGAGCAGGGACGCCTTCCACTAGACCACGTTGCTCCAAGCTTCATCCAGCCTCACCTAGGACACTTCCAGGGATGGAGCAGCCACAGCTTCTCTGGGCAACCTGTGTCAGGGCCTCACCACCCTTGGAGCAAAGAATTTCTTCCTAACCTAAATCTCTTCCAGTTTAAAACCATTCATCCTTGTCCTATCACTATCAGCCCATGTAAGATGTCGCTCTCGTTTTTTTTAATAAATTCTCTTTAGGCTCTGGAAGACTGCAGTAAGCTCTTCCTGGAGCTTCTCTTCTCCAGGCTGAATAACCCCACCTCTCTCAGCCTGTCTTCTTAGGAGAGGTGTTCCAGCTCTCTGATCATCTTTGTGGCCCTGTGATCTGCCTTTGTTGACAGCAGCCTTAAAAGGGATGCAATCTAAATATTGGATTCTTGTTGTGACAGTTCTTCCTCGTAGGATAACTTTAACATGACTGTGCTCCTTTCTGTCTTCCAACAGGGATGCAGTGGCTGCATTATTTCTGTAGGTGGGCAGATTCCCAATAACCTGGCAGTACCACTGCACCAGAGTGGAGTGAAGATTCTTGGCACAAACCCTTTGCAGATTGACCAGGCAGAAGATCGTTCAATATTCTCAGCTGTCCTGGATGAGCTGCATGTGGCCCAGGCTCCCTGGAAGGCAGTCAGCACGCTGGTAAGTTGGAGTGTGCATCTGGGGAATGCTGAAGCAGCTGGGGGTTGGGATGTGCATCTGCTTAGGAAGGACTGACTCACTGATATATTTCAAGATTCCAAAAGCATTTGACAGTTTTTTACTGCCCATGTTACTTTTTGATCCCTGAAAATTGATGCTACAGCAGCACTGAGAGTGGGTGGAAACTGGAAGTGTCTTTAAATCACTTTACACTGCCTGGGATATATACCCAGCAGAAGTTAGCACCACTGACAGGCTAGTCTAGATATCCTGCTGGCCTTGAGATCTGTTCTAGCAGGTGGAGATTGCAAAGGAATAGAGATGTGTTGGCACTACTATTTTTTTCCCAGTGAAGCTCTATGTAAAGGGGAGGTTTGAAGGTAACAGCTCTGGAACCAGGAAGTTGTGTGTTACATTCAGTCCAGGCTGGAGTCCCCAACTTCTTTCCCCTCATCTTAATTGCTAGTAAAGAGCAAATGCAGTTATAATTGGAATTTTGGAATTACTTTAAAATATTTTTTTGTTCACAGCATGTTTTTCCTCCCTTTCTTTAGAGAGATGCTGTTGAATTTGCAAGGTCTGTGAGTTATCCATGTTTGCTGAGACCTTCTTATGTCCTGAGGTAAGGCTCAGCTGTCAGAACTCAGCAAGGTGGGCTACGAACTCCACAAATCTCTCTGAGACAAGGGAGAAAAATTTCAGGGGATGTGTGGAAAACTCTGTGCTAGGTGTACATGGCATTAAGCTGCCCATGAGACAACTGCTCAAACCAGTTAATAAAGCCAATGGATATCTGAAGTCCATCAGGCACAGATCAAAAGTAGAACAGAATCATAAGAATGTCTGTTCAGCTGTATTAGCTTTTGCATATCTCAAAGCCCAAACCACGAACCATCTGGGATATTCTTTAAGGTTCATGAGACTGTTAGCTGTACAATTAAGTCAGAAGATTGTTTGCCACCAGGAACAACAGAAGAGAACCTGCTGAGGCCATTTATTGAGATGGGCATCTGTTATCAGAAAATGACAGTGCATCTTTTGAATTCAGCTTCTTACTTGCCAAGCTTCTCTGCTTACAGGCATGTTTTATGTCACTACACTGTGGCAGCTGCTTCTCATTAAACAGGCATTGCACAGAGTCCCTTATTTCCAACGGCCAGACAGACTTTTGAGAAGGTTACACCAGCACATGCACACAGCAAACTCACGAGTTCTGAATGTTCACTCTTCTCTGAGAAGTTTCTTCATAGCTGGGTGACTCAGCACAGGCAGGCAGTTTGCTGGGTAGTTTACAAGTGAAAATAACTTGGAGACAGTATCCTTTTCATATGAATGACACACATATCAAAATGAAGAAGCACAATATCAGTTTTTGGGGCCAGGGGACAAGCACACATTTTATTTTAGAAGAAGAAAATATGCTTTAGAGGGACTCCCAAATGTGACTTTTCTATCTGGTCTCTAACACTTGCAATGCAGTTTCAAGCAAAATTAGAAAACAGCCCTCCTGTCAGGAGTAAAGTTGAGTATAGTTAAGTATAAGGCAAAAACTGCTCCTGATGTAATTCTCCAGATTGTTAGGGAACACTTCTTTTAGCCTGTTGTTTCCATCTGTATTAAAACCATTATAGGCCCTTTCTGTGTTAAGTATTTGCAAATGTGTGTTAGTGGAGGGTAGGGGTACTTCAGGGAGAAAGATGAAACTGAAGGATGTAAAACTTGAGGAATGAGAGTGTGAAAAGGACAGCACTCTGCCTGGCCTTTGTCTGCAGAACAGCAGCAGTCCATAGCTAGACTTATTCATCCTCTGAGCAGATATGACCTTTAATATTGGTCAGTTTCCTTGCAAACTAGATGTCTTTCCTTGCCAGTTAGGTACTGTGTACAGCAGCTCACATCCTCAGTGGTGCTACTGACACAAGTGCATGATTTATTGAACTCTATTGATTTACAACAGCTGAAGAAGTAAATATAATCACCTAGGTACCTGTGTCTATTTATCTTAGGATAAAGTGACTGATTTGTAGGATAGATCCTTCTTCCACTTTTCCCCACAGCCTCTGTGGCCTTGCCCAACAAAGCAAAGGGGAAGCTGTGCATCACTGGTAGAAATGGGAAATATAATATCTTTTTTATAAGATGCTTGTGTTTAAAAAAGACCTGAATCACTTACTTTGGATCCATGCTCTCCCAGATCCCCTTCTCTGATATTACTGACAATTACAATTAAAGCACCTTTCAGATATCTACTGCACTGTGTCTGCTCCCTTAAGGAATGAGACATTAGGGGAGGAACACAGTGAAATGGCCAGCAAAGAGCAGACCTGGATTTGCATCTGGATTTACACTGTCACAACCATTGCCAGGGACCCATGCATGCCTCACTTCATCTGTCCCTGAGGAGCAATTGGGCTAAAGTGAGCCAAGTGTGTGTTCGTCCTGAGCTCCCAGCTAACCTGCTCCAGGGTGAAAGTCTGGGCCTTACTGGATCTGGGTGGCTGAGGAGCCATCTCCCCCCGCTTAGGCGGACCTTCAAAGGCTTGGCTCAGGAAGGGGATTTGGCAGCAGTGCTAAGGCTACAAAAACACAGTTCTTTCTTTGTTTCTCCACTATGGTTCTGGAGGTCTCCTGTCTTCTCTGGGAAAGATAATGGAGGGTCATTTGGTGTGGAGGCTGGTAAGCCTGCCAGGCCCCTCCCCTGGAGAGAGGTCCCCTGAGAGAGCTGTGATAAGCTTATCTCATAGCTTATCCCTGCAGAGATTCCCTTGCAAGAAGCAGAACTTTTTGGTTACAGTGACTAGCCATAATGCTCTTAGAGCCCTATGTAGATTCTTTGTGACCCGTTGGCTTCTGCCCTCTGACATCACCCTGTTTTTCCCCATATAAACCCTTGCATCTACCCTCGGACCTTTAGGGAGCTTTGTCCCTAGCCTAGCCTTCCCAGGGCGCTGGACAATAAAAGCTACCCTTTGCGGAACTGCTATACAAAGCTCCTGTGTCTCTCCCTGGATCAGCCTGGGGTCATCTCGCAAGGCAAGAGCTGAAATCATTTCGCTGAATCACTACTAAGAGCTGATAGCCTGCTGTGACAGGCATTTCCTTGCTGAGGTACCCTGGCAGCTGGGGATTGCTGGAGACTCCTAGAAGGCTGTCTCTTGCGAGACGCTCTCTCTGGGATAGTCATGGCGTCCTGGGTCTGATCCATAGACCCCTGCCAGCTGCCATAATTGGGTACTGCCTCTGCCTCTCTTTGAATCAAGAGCAGAGCAAATAGCTGGAGTCAGGAGCTTGCTTGGCTAGTCTGTCATACAGAGGTTGTTGGTAATCTTGTGAACCCTGTGCCCTGCTACTTAACACTGATCTCTCCCTAGAATTCACAAGGGAAGCTGACCTGGGTTCTCTTCTTTCCTATTCTCACAGTGGGTCTGCAATGAATGTAGTATTCACTGAAGAGGAAATGAAGAAGTTCTTAGCAGAAGCCACCAGAGTCTCTCAGGTACCTCTTGTGCTGCCACCTCTTTTTGTGTTTCCTTTATTTCTTTCAACATCCTTACTGACCCCACCAGGATGCCTTCATGGAGTAGGAACAGCAGGCAGCTGTTTTACCTGGGCATGCATTCCTGACCAGTTAATTATGTAAATAGATACATATACTGAGCTGGAACCCTTCCAGGATTGCCAGTGGCAGGTTATGCCAACCAGCATAGAACTGGTAGCATCTTTCACTCACTTTCTGAATTGTTTTGCCTGGCTTCTTTGAAGAACTTGAAACTTCATCTTGGCATCTCTTCTGAAGGTTTTTTCCTCTTCTTTTTTTTAATGGTCACTGTTCAGAACAGGGCGGTGGCGCCATAAACACTGCTGTTCCAGGAATCTTGGAAATAAAAAAAAATTAATCAAAGAGGAACTCTCTGAGAACACAACTGGCTATGGAAGTCAGACATATTACTGCTTTCTCAGAATTCTCAGGTGGTTAAAGCTTGAACAAGATCAAAACCATGTAATTTTTAAGTGTATGAGGCAAATGGTGCAAATTTAGCTTTTCAGCAAGAAATCATGGAATTAAAGGGAGATATCTTTCAAAGTAATAATATCCTGAAGGATAAGTTAGCGTGGAGGCAAGGACACCACTTATGACTATCTTTGAACAAGTTTTAGAGGGGTAGTGCCACTGTTATTTCCATCAGAAAGAATTATTTAACTAATTCTCAAAAGACTATAGGGTCAGCCTGTGGTGGTGTGCCAGGTTCTTAGCAGCGCTTAGCCTCCCAAAATACTTCCCTCTGTACTTCATCTGAAGTACTCTTCTTTGTGTTTACACTCACAGAAGCAGAACAGGCAACAGCCTTAAGCCCCATTCAGTGGGACAGATCACTTTGTCATGCTGCTGGGTGGCTTTGTGATGGCAGGGGATGCCCTATAGGAGGCTCTAGCTCATAAAAGTGACCCCTGGTCAGCCTAATTGGTCACAGCTTGACTGACTTGAATTGGGCAATGCTGTTCTTTGTTTCTGAGAGCTCTCATCCCTGGTACAGGAGGCCTTGCTGGGAGTTGCATTTGTAGAGTCTTGGCAATACATGATATATTCCTGGGGGAAAGAGAGGATGTTCGCATGGGATCCTTATGATATCCAGTTCTGCTACATAAACAAGGCACTGGTGCTTGCTGCAAATGTGACCAGTTGCTCACCATGAGTTTTTGGGTGCTCTGGTTCTGATCCTGAAGAGACTTACCCTAGATTTACATGCTGGTTTTTTCCTAGTGTAGTCAGACTGCCAAGGGAAGAACTTCTTCCTTCATCCAGTATTCTGTATTGACAAAAGCTGTGATATAGTTGAAGCCAAGCTAGCAAAAAGCAAACCAGAACAAAAGTACTGTGTTCTGCTTCTAAATTAGGGAGGATTTTTCAGTCTTGTCAAGGCTTTATGGCCTGTGAGTGGTTCCACAGAAGTTGTGAGCATCTTTGTGGGGCATGGGCTTAGTTTTTCTGGTTCCAAAGCCTTACCTAGGTCTGCTCCATCCAGTGGAGCTTCTCCAGGTAAAGGCCCTGAATAATTCTTGTTCTGTTGTTTTAATGACTTTGCTGTTTCAGTGTTGTGTCATTGTGGCATTTATGTTGTCAATAATGTTCAAAACTTCTAGTGCGGGTTGAGACAAATTGAAGTAAACAAGGTTGTATGCACATACAAAATCTGGTGAAAAACTGCAGCAAGACAGGAAGTAGCAGGACCAAGCCACTAAATTTATGAAACAATGTAGGCTTCAGCATTGTCCTTGCCTGTGAATTTACCCTTGCACTGATAAAGGGAAAGAATTGTGTCTTGTAACTTTTGAAGTTGCTTGGTATTTTTACAAGAGGAGCCTTTAAAACATGCACAAACTGTAATTTATTTCATTTTATTCTCTAATAAATAATAGCCAGTTAATAGTGGATGGGACAGGTAAAATGTTGAGACACAAGGCTGGCCAGGAAGAATGCAGATTAGTTTTTTGGAGCAGGTGTCTGGAAGGAGAAAGTATTAGAGGAGAGTAGAAGTACATGCTAACATCCCAGAGACAAGCAGGAAGAAGACGAAGGAAAACATATACCAGAGAAGGTAGTGAGAGTCAAGGACAGGTTGTTCTTGGCCAGCTATAATTAGTGGCGACCTCTCCTTGGGAGACTTAGGAAACCAGAGAGAGAAATTAGAAAGGAATGGATCAGTTGCTTAAATATATGACTCTAAAATAGCAAACAACCTCTCTACAGAGTCATTGAGAATGCCAAGGATCAGTTCCTTTGTGAAGCACCATGTCCAGTGCGATGGCTGGGAGGCTCAGACCAAAGAAGAATTGAAGATCTTGGAGTTAAGGACTGTCTTTGTGAGATAGAATTAGAGGTTGTTAGATCCACGCATTTCTCACTACCTTCTTCGTGCCATGATTTCATGCAAAAGACCTTTATGGTTTTGCCCCAAATTTCCCTGTCATGGTGGTGTTATGGAGAGCTCAAACTTCTCTTGCATCAGTGGTTTTCAGGAAATTATGCCAAGTTTCCCTAATTATATCTCTGCAAAGTTCACTTATCTGTGGAAATTAAGATATTAATAGATTGATCTTCTGGTCTTTTTGCTTCCAAAGGGTCCTGGGTGGTCTATAAATACTCACAAAAACTTTCTAATTTTTTCTTGTCTTGATGGCAGGATTACCCTGTGGTACTCACTAAATTTATTGAAGATGCCCGTGAGGTGGAAATGGATGCTGTAGCCAAGGCAGGAAGAGTAAGTACTTTGCTTTTCTTTAACATTAAACATGTTTTTTCAGGATCTGAGATCTGCAAAATTGTGTATTTTGAATGATTTAGTATAAAGCCATGGATTCATGCTGAGGAGAGTAAAGAAAGAAGAATAATTCATCTTAGGCTCAAAACTGTTGGGCTTGAAAAGCTCCGCGTACCTTATTCTATACATCTAACCAAGTTCTTTTTTAAAGCATTGCTTATCCATATAAATGAATCCTTTTGAATATAATTTTTAGCCGACTTGCAAATCACTGGCTTCAGAAATGACTTTCATCAGAATTCTATCATGGGTTATGGAATTACCACAGTTAGTCCATTTTTTTACAATTTCACCTTGCCTTTCAAAGGCAAAAAAATCACAAACTTCTCAATTAACAGAAATAGTATTTTGTCAATCTTAATTTTTAACCAGCAGACACAATCACTTTTTTGGTACTAAGGTCATGTGCCTTGATGCAGTTGATTCAATTTAAATCTTTAGGCCTGGATTTCCTTTGTTTTCTCCATGATAAAACACCACAAAAGATTGGGGGTAAAATAATATACCAGTGATTTTAATTCATGCTTGTTCCTGTTGGGTAATGATGACTTTTGTGTTCTGGCAAGCAGAACTTAGAAAGCTGCTTTAAAGCCTTCTTACCTTTTACTTTCTGAGCCCACATGTCAGAGAGAGGAGGGAAACCTTAGGATCTCCAGGCTGTGGTAGGTTTTATCATGTTCATGATTTGTTTAACCGTGGTAGAAAGACACTGATATGGTCCTCTCGTTCATATGCCTAGAGTTTGCTCCAGGCATATTCTCCCCAAAATCTTGGGAAATTCACTCTTAGTTCTCCCCCCATCCGTATCCTTTTGCAGATACAGTTCTGTTCAGGAGGCTGGGCTGTGCCTGTGACAAAGGAACATTGTGAGAGGGTAAAATGACCAAGTGCTCTCTCATTGCTACGTGCAGGTTGTTTCACACGCTATTTCAGAGCATGTGGAGAACGCAGGTGTTCACTCAGGAGATGCCACCCTCATGTTCCCCACACAGACCATCAGCCAAGGAGCCTTGGAGAAGGTATGTGTTGCACTAGCATTGAAAAGAGAAAAGGAGAAAGAGAAAAGGAAATGAGGGTTTGAATCTGCTTTCCCTCCCTCACCAGTGGAGAAATCAAATCACCAATGATTTTTTAAGGCCATTGTGGTATATGCAAATGAAGGATGTTAGGTGTCCCTGTGATTGGCTTGATTATCTGAACTGTATCCCAGTAATTTAAGCAGGTGTGCACACTTTTCCACCCATAAGATTTTTTTGTTTCCTTGGTTTAGAACCAGCTTCTGTAGCATTAGATCATTGTCTAATTCATACATATACCATGGTTCTCTTTCCACTTCCTTTTCTCCCACAATCCTTAAATGATTATGTCAGATGTATGGCTTCCTAGCTGCCTGCTTTTTCAAAAATATTATCAGGATGAATGAATCTCACCTAATCTTCATTTTTTCCCCTTTCAAAAATAAACCTTGTGATACAGAGTTAGTTCTTAAGATGCATTTTTTAAATGAAATGTGCCATGTCCCATGATGTCATCCTGTTAAGGGTTTGTGTGGAAGCCAGCAAAAGCTGTAATGCAATGATTTGTGCTCCAGCTCTGTTTCCAACAATGTGCAAAGATGTTTTCCCGTTCCACTACGGGGGAACCAGGAAGGATGCTTTTGATAGATTTTGACGAAAAATCAAGCGCAACACACGGCAATATTGTATCTGAAAACCGTTTATTGAAATAAAATAAAAATAAAGTTAAATGAATGAAAAAAAANTGAAAAAAAAACCCAACCCCAACAACAAAAAGGTGTTCTTGTTAAAAACGAGTGGGGGAGAAACAGAGGACAGGGAACAGTGTTACCACAGAACCCCGGCTATTTGTCAGGATCCGCAGACAGAGCGGGTGTGTGGCAAGGTGCAGTGCGTTTGCGTGGCTTTGCGGGCAGGCTGGGCGCGACTTTCAATCGGCGGCAGTAGCGTGCACACGGCGGGCACAGCAATGCAGGCGGCTGGCTGCGGACGGGCTGGGCACGACCTTCGGGCGGCGGCAGCGGGCACACGGCGGGAGGCTGGGGATCTCCACGGTGGCAAAGCTGGGCGCAGGGACAGCGAAGCAGGACGAGGGCAGATGCAGGCAGGAAAGCAAACTCCAAGCAGTCCAAAGCGAAGAAGGAAAATTTAAAAAAAAAAAAAAAA
>VZRF01011357.1:77421-122133 GCA_013396875.1 Vireo altiloquus
AAACCCAAGAAAACCAAAAAGAAAAAAAAAAAATAAAAAAAAAAAAAAAAAAAAAAAGAAAAGAAAAAAAGAAAAGAAAAGAAAAAAAAAAAAGGCTCCTAGTGTCGTCCAGCCGCCTTTTATGTGTTCCCCAAACTCCTCCCCCAACTGAGTAATGTGGGCCCGCTTTTGGCGGGCATTTTTCGCGGGCATCCGGGTATCCGTCTTCGACAGCAGTGTGCGTGTGTGTGCGAGTGTGTGTGTGCGTGCGCGTGTGTGCGTGTGTGTGTGTGCTCGCGTGCGTGTGTGTGTGCGTGTGTGTGTGCGTGTGTGTGCGTGGGCGCGCACGTGCGTGTGTGCGCGCGCGCGTGCGGGTGCGTGTGTGTGCGCGCGTGCGTGCGCGTGTGTGTGCGTGTGTGCGTGTGCGCGTGCGTGCGCGTGTGTGTGCGTGTCTGCGTGCGTGTGCGTGTGTGTGCACGTGTGTGCGCGCGTGTGCGTGTATGCGTGTGTGTGTGCGCGCGTGTATGCGTGCGCGTGTGTGCGTGTGTGTGTGTGTGTGGGCGTGTGTGTGTGCGCGTGTGCGTGTGTGTGAGAGTGTGGGCAGGGCGGTACCTGCAGTCCAATCACAGAAGTCCTCTCTGCCCTGACCAGCTGCGAAGCCTCTCTGGGGAAAGGCAACACGGGTTTTTTTATGGCCATTTTCTTTACTTCGTTGTGAATATGTTGAGGCATATGTATATTTGTCCCTCTCGGATGTGTTTCTGAAAATAATAATCTCCTTGAGCAAAGCTATTCAAACTCTTGTATTGACACAACTGGGAAATAAGACTTTCCTGCCAGTTTGTTCCAGAATGTATCTGCTCAGACACCTCCCACTGATCTGTGATGGGACAGGCATGTTCGTGAAAGACTTTTAGGACACTTACAAAACTAATTAGCTATTCTCAAATAACAAAACATTCATTATGTCACCAAGAAAGGTATAAAGACTCCAGTGTGCAGTGTAGGAATTGCTACAGGGCAAGACTTTGATTCTCTGTTTTTCTCCTTCTCCCCTCTGCTTACTCACACACAAGAAAACCTGATTTTTACTTCTGCCCTCATTGGCACTTCAGGCTGTAGGTTACTAGGGAAATTAAACATGTTTTCTTCTGAAATAGTGCTATTACCAAAATGTGGATATAGAGATTAAAAAAAAAGGCAGAGAGAGATGATGTTTAAAGAAATCCACAAATCTAGTGATTTATTGCCATGATGCTTTCTATTTTACGGAACCTTATTATTTATTCTATATACACACATTTCAACTTTTTAAATTTGGTTTTTATAGGTAAAAGCTGCTACAAAAAAGATTGCAAAGGCCTTTGCCATCTCTGGTCCCTTCAATATCCAGTTCTTGGTGCAAGGCAACAATGTGCTGGTAAGAGCTGTTTTGAGTGTGGCTGGGCCTATGCTGTGCTGAGGTTTGTGGGTCCTGCATCTCTGCTATGGGCATTGCGGCAGTGGCAGCCAGGGCAAATAACCTGCCTTGTCTGTGGCAGAGAGCATCCTCCCCTGCCTTCACACTGAGGGTGAAGAGAGTCTGCTTGCTTTATCTGTCAGCTTTGTTTCACTGTGGGCTGCTGTCCTTCCCAAAATTATCAGTTTGGAATAGGATGAACAGCACTGGGACCTGCACCTCATTCTATGCACTGGATATCATGGCTTTTAGGTCTCTGGTCTCTGATATCCTCTCTCATCTTCAGCTATTTTGATGTTAAATTAAGTCTTCAAAGGGATTGAAAAGAAAGCAAGACAATGTAAGTGTTTAAACCTTTACTGAAAGCTGTTAGGATGGTTATCTGAATAGTCCTAGTAGCTGTTGGTAACAGAAGTACAGCAGATATCTGACCCTTTCTGGGTAACAGTTGGCTTTCTGTTGCTAATGGAAGGTCAGAGGAATGTGAACAGAGTATGACTGAAGAAACAGTGAATAGGAAGAAAACCTGTCAGGAAACAGAGGAGATGCATTATTGGTGAGAATTCCTGTTTGGGCTATGAGTAAAATGTACTTACTGTTCTTGACCTTTTCTCTGTTTTACACATGGTTGTTCAGAAACTCCACAGAGGCGGAGAACAGTTTTTCCTTCCTTGCTATTCCACATCTGTGCTTGTATTTCTCCGTAGAACCCCTCCCTTTTCAGTTGTACCTTAACATACCTATTCTTACCTGCTTTCACTCCACTTCATTCTCACTTACAGCAATCCTTCTGCTCTTCAACTCCAAGGTGGCTTCTCAGCAAATTGCAGAACTTCTTTATTGTTTTCTTGTCTGGCTGAATGACTTCCACATGTGGGTGAGGGAAGTCAGTAAGGATAGTCCAGTCATTCAGGAAGTGTCATTACCATGGAAAAAGAACAGGTTGGACTTCTAGAGGTTGTACCTAATGCCTGTGCATATGTGATGAGGCCGACAACTTCAGTTAAATATCTGATCATATTGATTATTTCTTGCATCTTACTCATTGTGCTGTGGTTATTGTCTTTTTTTACAGAGGGCCCTGCAAAAGTCAATAAATGCTACCTTTTTAATACAAAAAAAAAGGGGACCTGATGAGACTGACAGCTAGTCTGAAAGCCTTACAGAGTCAGACCTAAAGACAGTCAGAATTTACCAGTGAGATTTTGTAGCCACAGTGAAAGCCAAGAAGATAATCAATGAAAGAAGATGTTCTGGACATAAGGAGAAGATGTTCTTGTTATGGAACATCAAGTGTGTATAAGAATGGACTTGCATATAATATGTAACCAACTATACTTGTGCTTGTACAGCTAATTGTATTACTACTTGAATGGTCATTGTTTTGTTAGACAGCCTTGTCATTGTTTACTAGCAGCCAATCTTAATAAGCCACAGTAGTTGTGAAGAGGTATAAAAGCAGCAGCAGAGAATAATAAACTTTTACTTCTTATGGCTTTGGATTACAACAAATGTGTGTTGTTATGTCCATCTCAACAAAGCAACACGTATGTTTCCATGCCTCTTGCACATTAATTTAGGCTATAGTACAGCATGTTTTCTGAGTGAACTTTGGCTGCCCCTCATTTCTAATATTCAGACAATAGAGATGAATCTCAGCTGAGGAACATCAGGCTGCTTGTATCTCAGGCTGATCATTCCCCATCCATCCTACCTGTTTCAATAATGATCCAAAAATCTATGTTTCTTATTTGACAATCTGAAAACCATCTCTGCCAAGAGGACTCAGGGCTGATTTCAAAAACTGTGAATTAATCTATTTCTTTCCTGCACAATGCCTGACTCTGGTATTTTTCTTTTTTAATCCCACCAGGTGATAGAGTGCAACTTGCGGGCTTCACGCTCCTTCCCCTTTGTATCCAAGACTCTGGGTGTGGACTTCATTGATGTGGCCACTAAAGTTATGATTGGAAAACAGGTTAATGTGTCATCCCTCCCCACAATGGAGCATCCTATTTTCCCATCCAGATATGTTGGGATTAAGGTATGTCTTCCAAAAGAACAACAAAAACCCCTCCACAGAGCCAGAACATAGCACATTAATATACCATTAGTACTTTAATGCCCAGAGAGAAAAATTTACTCATTGGCCAAATTGACCTTTTGTACCTTCTGTCAAGATAATCTATTTGGAAACTTTAGAGAAAAATCAGAGGAAAATTATCCAATGAAACCAAATCTTCGTTTATTCCTAGCTTCTAACCTATTCTGAATCCTGTTTATGGGCTGCATAATCAATTTTTCACTTGCAGAGTTGAACACTGAAGTTCAGGCTATTTCATGATACTATGTAATACAAGTGTGGACATGCACAACTTTGTGTTGTGAGTATTCCCCAGATTTTATCTGCAGGATCTGGGACATGGGCTGTCAAATGCACATAATTCCCTTTATACTCATCACTGGTTAAAATAGCAGTAAAAGTCTTGCATCCTTTGGTTTCAGTAAGGTCAAGGTTTTACTTTTCATAATTACTAAGCTTGTATAGGACCCAACATAATAAGTGTACTGTAGATATTTTTGAATGCTTAGTGGAAGAAAAAAAAATTAATTGAAGCTCCTAATCATAAAAATCTAGAACAGTAATGTAGAAAACCCAAGGGATAATGAGAATTGTTTATACGGAAACTTTCAAGCTTTAATAGCTTCCATATCTAGTGAAAACTGAGGAAGCAGAAAACAACCAACATCTTTCTACTAATGAAATTTTCAGACCTATTAAAAGCAAGCCAAATCTGTGTCCCAAGCCAGTCAGTCTAGATGTAGCTTTACATTTTATTTTGATGCCACTGATAGGCATTATCTGAAATTCAAACTTGAGGCTTTTTTTTTTTTTTTTTTTTTTGAGTCTAATTTATTTTTATAAATTTCTACTATTTAGACCTGGGGCTTCTGCGCTGTTGTTAGCTGAACTCTCATGAGTTTTGTCTCTCCTGGGAATGCTGGCTACAGAGAGGATAACCCAGCTTTATTCTTGAAAACTTCCCTACAAAGCTTTTTATACTGCTTGTGTTCTGTGTGTATTTGTCAAATATAAAAACCTGCTAACACCTTTAGAAATGCTAAACTTTGAAAAATATTCCAGTTTAGCCTGTTTGTTGTTTCTGCATCATATTTTTTATCATCTTACAATTTATTGTTAGTACTATGTATGGAGTCAGGATCTTGTTTCTTCGGCAGTTCTTAAAAGAGGATATGAAACTCTTTTCTTCTTTCTCAACATAGCTGCTCCTTTGCGGATTAGAGTACCACTGTTTAAGCTTTAGTGACTGAAATACTGTCTCGCCATGTTTGCTTCCAGACTGGTGGAAGCATCAGGGCCTGACCAAGATTAAATCCTGGGTAGAAAATGACTGACTAAGTTTTAAATAGGGTTTAGTTGCAGTATCAGAGTCTCCTCCTCATGATGTGTTTTCATGTTTATGGCAGATAAAAATTAGGGAGCTGGTGGAAGGCTTTGCTGCTTGTTACCTTTCAAGACAATGTACATTAAAACAATCCACCTTGACTGCCATATCTCAGCTTGAGATGGCCACTGTAAAAATTTTCTCTTTACTTTCAGTGGAAACAAAACTGATCTAAAAGTCACAAAGACATGACATTTTTTGAGAAACCTTTTGAATTTCTTCTGTCTCGTTTTAACTAGTTATTGCTAGGTGTCATGAAGCAGCAGCTGTCTTGTCTTCAGTGTTACCCTTGGAGACCTCCAGGGACAGAATTATGGCTTCAAATTTAAAAATAGATTCGTTTTTAAGCAGAAATGTTGCTGCCTTTATGCACATACCATTAGTAGTTTAAGATATGGAGAAACCCTACAGAAAATTACTTGGTAGTAGGAAATCTGTTCCATGTTTGTTACATATGGTCATTGGTTCTTTAACAGAGACTTTCTTTTCCTCCCTGCCCTTCGTGTTTCTTATTTTAAAATCAAATTAGACAAGAGAACTCAGAGAGTGCTGTGATCTAAGTTCTCAGATACTACTACTACTACTGCTACTACTACTACTACTAATAATAATCAAGGGGCTTAACATTAGCATATAAGAGAGAAAAAAAATTACAGGTATATATTTCTGGATGTGGGGGAGAGGGAAAATATGAAAATAGTTTGCAAAGTTTCATTTTGTTTGCACTAAAACATGCATTCTTGTGGAATAGTTTTATTTCTGCAAGTGAAACATTTAATGGAGAACAGTGTTCTCTGAAAAACCAAATGGATTCAGATAGTATCTCTCCTTGTTCCAAGAATTAAGTGCTTCACAGCCTTTTTGTTTAAAAATGCATCCTTAAAATCATACTGATAGCAGGCTACCACTGACTGAAAATCTACCACTGGATTGTGAGCAGGATGCAAGAGTTAGATGATTGATTTATTGTGGAATACGTGGTTATTTGTTCCAGTCCATCATCAAGATGCTGAGGGAACTATTTTGCCAAGTACTCCTTTGCTTATCAGCCTTGACCACTACTTTTTTTAGACAAATTCGTGTCTCTTTCTATCACTTCCAAGCATAGCTGGAATTTTTATCTATTTTTAAATGATCTAATTTTAAATCTTTCTTCCTTCTTCCTCTTTCTTTTACCAGGCCCCAGTGTTTTCCTGGTCCAGGCTGAGAGATGCTGACCCTGTTCTCCGATGTGAAATGGCCTCTACTGGGGAGGTATCTTTTAGATTTGGTTTGGTTTTTTTTTTTAAACCAAGTTGACTTTAAACATCCTGAATCTTTGAAAATGATCTTATAACTGCCTGAATCATGATGGCATCTGTAGCTTCTTCAGGAAATTAAAAACATCTTTCTCAGCTGTAAAACCCGCCATGTCCTGGAAAACCCAGTTTTTTCAGCCACTGGATGTCCCTCTTTACTTGCATGCCAGCTCCCTGGTTGGTGTGACAGCCTGAAATGAGTTTATCTGAGAGCTGTTGTCTTCTGGGAGACTGCTTTATGAATTATGTGCTTCTGGACAGACAAGTGGTTACAGTTCTGAACCCCCATGGACACTTGTCGCATCAGCGACATGAAGACTCCAGGGCATGAGTGGTTGGTCTTGGGATGTGCACTTAAAGGCAGCAAAAATGTGTGGTATTTTCTTGTTGCCTAGTAACCAGCAAGGCATGTCCCAAGGTGCAAAAGGAAAGAAAGCGACAATAAAATGTGCTGGCTGCAGAGACTGTGGGCAGGATGAACCTGTGCAGCTTTCCTCAGTCCCTGTGCAGCCAGGCTGTGAATGTCTCCTGGTGTGGTTATGGCATGCTGTGAGGGCACAGGGCTGGTCATCTTCCTGCCCGGGCTCAGCACTCTTACCCTCACAGGCACATCCATATCACCTGAAGTGACACTGACTCAAGTAGAACAAAACGTTTCTTCATGAGTTACTGCTGAGCTATCAAGGGCATCCATAGATATACCCAAGTGGTCTTTACATTTTATGTGTTCTGTTACTTCTAGAATGAGTTCCACTAGCAAAAGCTTATTCTGGGCCAGAACACCATCTTAGGAAGTGATTAAATACTGAAGCAATTCAATTAGACATAAGTCTGCTATACCATCACTAGGCAGATGGCAGAGCCTGGGCTACTCCATTGGATGTGAGCTTGGGTATGTCTGCAGGAGCTGTTTTCATTAGGAAATACTTACCATTTTACTATGAAAATGTACTGTACCTAGATACAGAGTAAGAACAGCCTTAGGTCTCGTACATCTCTCCAGAATTACTTTGTTTTACTCTTCATAATGTGCTGGAAATAAGTATTGCAGAAGATTTCCTTTCAGTGTAGTTAATGGGGAGAAAAAAGTCAAGTGACTTCTGTGACTTCCTGATTTTCAGAACAAAATTGAATAAACAGACAACATCCTTCCCAAAAAAAGAATAAAAATGTAACTAGGGACAAGAATTATTTTTCTGGGCTTTATACAGAGTTAGAAATTACCATGGTCATAAAGGAGGGATTATTAACTTTTATGAGTTGGAAAGATCCATATTCACAAATGCCATAAAGTGTGACAGTTATGAAAGTCTTTCTTATCGTGAAGTAAGGATAATAACTTGATTTGGGTAAAATGCTCAGTTATTCCTCACAGACATTTTTCACACACATGGCTTGATCTGGGCTTGAATTTGTCACACCTGTCTGGCAGAGATTTATTTTGCTGGAAGCCATGGTTCTCACAACAGGAGAAGACACAGTGCTGGTGGTCCCTTTGAGTACTGTGGCTGTGGACCATGCCATAATAATAAACCTCTCCTGGCAGGTTAGAGAGCCTACGAGGCAGGGTCTGTCTGTCGCCCTAAAAAGTCCAGGATATACATAGAGTATAGACACACTGTATCATGTTGTCATTACTTTTTAAAAATCCCTTCCCTTGTGGGATTTTTGTTTGTTTAGTTGTTCTTTTTTTTTTTTTTTTTTACTTCAGCAGATCTGGCAAATCATCATTTATTTTTCTTTCATGAAATACTGGTTTCTGCTCACCATGGTAACAGTGAGACCATGAGTGTGAGGGCTCACTCTGGGGTGGGAAGGACCATAAGAGGAAAATGGGAGAGCAATTCTCAATCAGCCTCTTTATTCCATCTGTATATATTGGTAGATTTGTTATTTCAAAGAGAAAAATCAGTGACAGTTTCTGCTTCTGATTGTTTTTCAAAAAGTGTGGAACTGACCAGAAAAACTGAAGGTTGGTTGGTTGGGTTTTTTTGTTTTTAAACTTTCACAAAAGCTCATCCATTCCTCTTTTTATCACCAGAATTCAAAATTTTGGTTAGGAATGCAGTTCAGCTCTTTCAGAACATTGTTATCATAGAATAGTCTGTAAGTGACCAAGCTCCACATCCAGTTCTGAATGCTGGAGAACTGCTAAATTATTCTTACTGGTTTCTTTCTCAACTGTTTCTTTATATAAAATAAATTATTATTAATTGGCCTGATTACTTTGTTCTTTTCTTAAGTAAATACTAAAATTTTACTTGAATTTTGTTCATCTGTGGACTTCTGATGGAAAAGCATCTTTATATCCTGTGGTTTTCCTTCAGAAGAAATGTGAGGAATACACCAGCGCACAAGCACTGCCTTACCCTGGTTTGCAGGCACACAGAGGATCTGTGCCTGTGTGCACAACTCTCACTGGAGTCTAAGCCTTCTATAATGTTAAATAATTTGCAGTGGAATCCCAAACATTGGAGCAGAGGCTGTGTACAGCATCCCAATATCTTAGCAGAATCAATTGTTACTTCTCAGTATGCTGTTTGAAACTAAAGTGTTGCTTATTCCTTCATTATTGCTTCATTAAAATGACGAGATTTGTCTTAAATGATTTTCTGATTTATTGCCTGTTCCCCATGCCTGCAGGCTCCATGCAAAAGCAGTCTGACTTCTTCATGCAGAAACAAAAGAGCCTATTTGAAAATGTCATTCCTGTTTCTTTTTAAGGCAATGTTTTTGGGTTGTGTTTGGTTTTCCCCTCATGCTGCCTTCTTTGTCCCTTTCTGCAGGTTGCATGCTTCGGGGAGGACGTGTACTCTGCCTTCCAGAAGGCTCTGCTTGCCACAGGGTTTACATTTCCTAAGGAAGGAATTTTGATTGGAATCCAGGTGAGTCCTAAAAATGAAAGCTGAGGAAGGACCAACACAGAGGAACTCAGTAGCTTTTGCCTTGTTTTCATTCCTGTGGCTTTATGGCTTAGATGTGTTTCTCTGCATTTCATCCTGAAGTGCAGTTAGACAGTGAGGAACAAACACCATAGAGAGATCTTTACTGGATTCAATAAGCCTGGTCTGGTGGATTTTCCTTCTGTCTCCTGATAGTTTCTACTGAGAAGCGCAGAAGTTTGCAGGGGGAAGCCCCCAGGGATTGCTGCGAGCAGAGACTTGGGATCAGAGAGCTCTAAGATATGTTTCTGGGGGAACAAAGGCTGGAGATGATCAGTTCAGAGAAACATCCCAACCAGAACCCAGAGCTCCCTCCCAAATCGGCGTCCTGGCCATGCTGCTTTCCAGTCATATGAACACCCTTCATCTGTGCATTGCCTCTTGCTCTTTTCAAACAGGGAGGCAGTTTCCATGCTGCAAAGTTTGAACTGCTAACCTTTCCCCATGAAGGCAAATGTTTCATTCCAGCAGAGTTGTAGCATCAATGACAGTGCAGAAAAGCTGATGTTGTTGGGATGTTGTGGGCTGGTTATTGGTGTTGTGCCGTTGTGCTGTGAGGCCTCCCCAGGTATGGCACTGTCACATCCGTCTGCTCACAGGAGTTACGATGGGAATGTATTTGAGTGCTGTGGGGCTAGGGGTTAAAGGACATCAATCTGTCGCCAAAACTGTGGCAATAGAAGAAACTCTCCAAAAACATCTTTTAAGTGTTAGAGAATCAGGCATTACTTTAATTTGGCCAGGTTTTTATTCTGGCCAGGATGTGCGATAGAAATCATTCCATCCACACTTGCCCGGGTTGTGCTGTCAAAATCATTCCATCACACAGAGTTCTTTACCAGACTTTTCACATATTTATACATAAAAACGCCAAAGGAGTTCTCTTTCATTGGTTCTACATTACACAATTCTTAGTATTCGGTCTTCTATTTGTTATTGATCCCTTCGCCTTTGATACTATTCTGGTTCTCATTCTTCAGTTCTCTTATCAATTTTTTCCCAGACCTGGTGTCTCCAACCACACCAGGGGGTAATGTCTATTAATGTCCATTTATCTCCTCTATATCTTCTGGCTACTTCCAATCTGTAGGTGTTAAACTCTCAGAGTCTAGGAATCTTTTCGTTGATTGAAGCCCATCAGATCTCACACAGTGAAACTCAAACCCTTGGTGAACAGTCTTTTGAAGAAAAACCCTAATTCCCCACCTCCTTGTCAAAGGCAGGCAAACCCCTGACTAAAGTTACTTAAAAATTTAAAAGTTGTATCATTTCCAACAAGTCTTCATCCTGCCCCCCCCCCCATTCTGCCATCAATCCTTTCTTTGTTTGATGATGGTGCACAGCCAATATTGTTCCCTACCCTGCAGTTCCTGTCACCCAGAAATAGCTCAGAAAGGAAGAGCCAATGCTACATTTTTGTAGTGATGTTTCTGGTTTCCGCACTTTGCCAGAACTATCTCATCTAAGGGATTGTCTCATGGACTTAGACTCTGCAGGTCCCATGACTCTGTGCTGGACTAGGGCTCGGACTTTAGGATTTCATCTCTTGCTATTATCACTCAAAGTTGCTCTGTATGACAGAAAGTTTAAGTGATGTCATTATGGGAATGTTCTCCAGTGCAATGGAGAGAGAGCAAAGAGGCAAAGAGCCTTTATGTGAGGAAGTTCCTGATGGGTTTGCCTTAGGAACAGCCCTGCCCCTTTCACAGGCCTGGATCAGGTTTTGTCTTTCAGGATGAACAGGGAGCTAGGCAGAAAAAGCAGAAAAGCAAAAAAAGTCCTGGTTCTTTATCACTGAATAGTTACTGACTGCATAAGGTGCCAAAATCAGAGACATTTGTAAACTTTGGGATGTAAGTATGTTCCTCAAAAATTCATATGCTTCCAATACAACTAGAACATTCTTGGGCCCCATAAAACCATCTGATTGCCTCCTGCCATTTTCACATTGTGCTTGCAATATGCTTATGTCCTACATGATTGCATAAAGCTGTTAAAACAAAACCATAGAATAGATGAATTTTCTTGTCAGACAACTGGGGTGTGAAAAATGTCTTTGCCTGTTTGTGCCAGCAGAGGATGTGAAGGAAGTGTGTGAAAAGTGGCCAGAAAGGAACATGATTTCTGCTAACACAGATTACCGCTGAGTCCTTAAATGTCAACATATACACACACATTTGGAGATGGAAGCAGTTGCTCTAAGTTACCTCTAATTAGCAGAAAAATTGCTTGCTACCTAGCTAAAGTTTAAAAGTTCAGTATGAAACTCTGGGCAGTTGGTACTGTATGTCTACTGTATATACTGCATATTTAAAAACAGCATTTTAAAAAGGAGAAAAGCAAAGCCAGGAGGAGAAAAAAGTAGAGAGACCAGTGTTTGAAATTTAAGTGTATTTTCTGGGTAACAGCTAAAGGGGAATGGGCAGAAAAAAGGTAATTTTAACTATTGAGAGCATTTATGTAAATTCTGTGTCAGTAGCTATTAAACTACTGACACAAATGGAACTAAAACAACTGAAACTGTTAAACTACTGAACCAAATGTTCTTTGTACAAAGGTGTTAAGAAAAAAAGAAGTGAAAAAGAAAAGACAAAACAAGTCCAAAAGCTCAACTCCACAAACCTTTTAAAAGTAGCAACATTCTGTCCTTTTAAATGCATGGTTTACAGTTCATTTTCTTGCAAAAGAAACTTGGAAACAACAGATCAATTGCTTAACGATCTCTCTGCATGTCAGCATATTTCTTCTATAATTAAACTACAAATCAAGAAGTGTAAAGATGATTCTGAGAACCAGGTATTGCCCTCTCCCCAGTCTGGAGATTGTCACCTACATATTTTTCAATGGTCTGCTTTGAAATGGAGGGGAAGTAAAGCCCTGTGAGAAGGGAAGTTTGAAATGTTGACCTTCACCTGACATGTAGACTACAAGTGATCTTCTCTGAGTATTTGGCTGGAGAAAAGGGGAGCCCCTCGCTGAAGAAACCAGAGGGACAAGGAATGAAGCATCAGGCAGACTGTGAACACTAGCACTGTTCTCGTTTCAATCACAAATGTGAACCCACCTGCCTCAAACAGGCAAAGTTGTTGGGGTATCCTCAGAGGGAAACACAGTCTCAGAAGGACAGATACCAGATAGCCTCTCTCGGCCATCACTGAGTATTTTTAAAGTACAGGATGATTTCTGCAACCTGTTCTGGTGCTCTGGGGGCTGATCATTGTCGGGAGCATGTACACAAGCCCCTTTGGTTGTCTCCCAGGAGGGTGCTGTGGTTCACCTACAGTACATGGTGAACTCAAAGCACACCCCAATTTTGAAGGCTTCATTGTTTCATGACTAGCACCTTACTCTGATTTTTAGACTGGATTTTTACCTTTTGTAGAGAGAGAAATAAGAAGCAAAATGGTCTTGAATTCTGCTTCTCTCCAAAGCAGCTAGGCTTGTATTTCAGTAATTTGGTATGCTACACATTTATACCTTTGCTGTTAATCATGTTGAGGTGAGAGGACACTGCCTTCTTGAAGGTAAAAGTCAAATGGATATAGTTAACAGGAGTAGAGAGGGAGATCTTGGTTTCTTTGCAAATGTTTCTGGGGTGTTCTGTAAATCAAGAGTCAAGTGGTTGTGCTGTGATCTGCAGTCCAAACTGAGCCCAGTATGCCCAGGCAATGAACCCACCTTGTTGGGGAACTTCCAGGCTGCTGTGCAGTTCCAGTGGTAATCCTCCTGGTGCCATGCTGAGCTGTGGATAACCAAGTCATCATCCCCAAGGTCAGGCAGGTGAGTGTTCCTTGATGTCCAGGGGACAGCACAAGGCAGGTTGGGCAGCTGGTGGGGACTGTGAACCGGCTGGGTTGTCCTTCAGCTGTGAGCACTCACTGACACTGCCCAGGTCAGGGATCCCCAGGATCTGAGATGTCTGATGCTCTCCCACAGCAGATGGAGTATGACTTCCATGTTAGACAAATGAATCTTTGCCAGTTTATGCCAGCTGATAACCTCTTTCCACAATCTGGAGAAATGTGTGATGCTGAAACCCTGAGTCTGCCATTAAATAATTTATATTTTATGCAAAAATATTTTTCAAAAAAAAAAAGCTTTCAGAAAGCTTTTTATTTGAAAAGCTCGGGGTTTTATTCTTTCCTAATTGAGCTATTTAATGACATCTCTGGGATGGAGTGCATCTGTCTTACATCTATGCTGGTGACCACAAGATGCAAAAAGCATTGATAGATTATTTTATTTTTAAATCCTGGCACTCCAAGTCCGTTGTTTCAAGGTAACCTTCTGCCTTGGTTCCTTAAGTGCCAGAATTCTTGCATCCTCCACTGTGGATTTGGATACAGAATTCAAGATTATCACAGGAGATGAGTTGGCTTAATTTCGAGCTGGATCTCAGTGAGAACTGATTTAGGTGTATTGAATGAACTAAGGATGTAGCCCTTTGCAAATAGCAAGGCTTGCTGGCAAACATGAGGGGTTATAAGAAATAGAACTTTTCTGATAAAGGAAAAAAAATGCAATTCTCCTACAACAAATACCTTCCACTAAGTAAATCTGCCTGTACTTTTCACCTTTAGTAACGAATGGTTTCTTACACAGGATATTTCAGCCAGCTTGTAAATCTGAGGCTGCTCTGATGCAAGCTGACAGCTGTAATTTCTTTTAATAGAGAGGCTGTTTTATGTGTCACAAGTGTTCAGTACATGTTTGACAGAAATTTATAATACTATTGTGAAAGCCAACACCCCTGACCAGAAGGCAGAACCATTCTCTCTGACTGGGAAGCTGCCAACCCTGTCACATTGTGTATTTATATTTTCCAGTTAATGTACAGAATGAGATGGCTTTCAGAATGAGGTTCTTTCCAGACTGGTCTGGAAAAAAACCTGTTTACCTGTTTTCTTCCTAGGAAACTGTTGACCCTTCAGGATATTGCTCTCTCATCCGTAAAGGTTATGCTATCTGTAGTTCCAGCAGAAACAAGGGAGCTTGTAATAATCTTACTTGCAAATGGCCAGACCAGGCTAAAGTTAAAAGCAAGGTTTGGCTTGCCTTGGCAGTGAGAAGGACACGTGTTGCATCTGATCTTAGCATTGTTGTACCTTCAACATCCCAAAGATACTTAGGCTGATATTTCGTTCACCTGCTACTCTAATCTGGCTTGTTCAAGTGCAGAGGTCTACAGGAGGTTGTCTTATCTTTCTAAATGATGTTGGATCTTGGTATGCATTATAAGACAATCTTTCAAAGGTGCTGTAAGTCAGGTATTCAGGTCCTCATGGGAATATGGTGTCCCAGTCTCCTGACTCCATTTCCATATGCCCATGGGACTTAGAAATGAACTCACACATGCACAAGCTCTTACTCGTGTGAATGTGCAAACAGAGCATTCAAAGGCAGCCTGTAGCACATCCATATATGTTATCTGCCAGAAGAGAAAGCAAATGTTTGAGCAATGATTGAAAAGATAATTAAGAGTTGACGAGACTCTGGTTGGTGTATTTGAGAAGGCAATTGCCCAGATATTTAATAAACAGTAGTAAATCTTTGGTGGTTGCAGTTTGACTTAGTATGGGAACACTTTCTCTGGTGTAACAAAATATCCCTTAGCTGAGAGTGACTTGGGCTTCAGGATCCAGATAGTTGTCTTGGGAATGGTGCTGTACATGCACGTGCAGATATTTCTGTCCATGCACACACTCTGCACAGGAAGGTGTATTTGCCTCTTAGCACAGTGTGGAGGAACTTCATGTTGCTCAACAATGTACTGTTTCCAAATCCTAGCTTTGATGCTATATCTAAAAAATTTCCTTTTTCAGAAGTCTTTCCGCCCCAGATTCCTCAGTGTAGCAGAACTACTGCATGAGCAAGGCTTCAAGGTAGGTGGTTCCACTTCGTTAAAGCTAGAGAGCTTTCAAAATCTGAAATGTCCTCAGCCTGCTACAGGAACGTTGGAGTTTCTTTGGGGATAGAGAAAAAAGGGTATTTTCAATGTACAACAGGGATTTTTAGCTGAGTGATCCATAAAGTCAGCAAGTACCACCCAATTAAAAGCTTTTATGTTTGTTTAATTGAACATATGGATCTGTTGTGAGGGCAGGAACAACCCTGGCTCTGCTATCAGCCTGCAGCCAAGATAGACTTTATACACTCCCCCAACTTCTCCAAGAAACAAAAATGCCAATACGATACCATGTATGGCAGGAGACAAGGGAGGGAAAACCTTTTGTATGAAGAATATCTGTATAGTGCTACATTTTCAGTGATACTCAAAAGCTGCAGATACATGAACTTTGTGGTGTTTACATCACTCTTGTAACTCCTCCGTATCATTTTGCATCCAAATCACTATGGAAAAGCAACACAACCACAGAAGATTGGTGAGAATTCTACTTTTCAAAACTTAGTGTTAGGCATTAAAAAGGCAAAAAAGTGACAAAAAAATTACAACTGGTTGAACTTAAGCTCTATTGAAAGTCACAGGGATTTATGTTTTCCTAAGTCACTTCACCACCTCTGAAACCATTCATTGGCTATCATCCATCAGGAAATCACAGATAACAGAAAGTCGGGAAGGTTGTTCTGTTCTTTGTGTGTCTCTCTCTGACACCCTTGTTATGAAAAATGTCCTCCAAAATCAGCTCTGACAACAAGGCTGTGTGTTGGGTTATGTGAGTCAGGCCCACATGAGTTCAATAAAAAGTTTTGGTATTGTGAAGTACACAATAAATAACCCTTTTTTTTCCTGTGACAGCTCTATGCCACAGAAGCAACTTCAGCCTGGCTCAATGCTAATGGTATCCCAGCAAATCCTGTGGCATGGCCATCGCAGGAAAGCCAGAGTCTGAGCCTCCCTCCAGTCAAGAAGTAAGAGTAACACTCAACTTGTCAAATTTGTGTTTATGATCCAGGACAGCAAATGCAAGGAGCAAATTGCTGGTCCTGTTGAGATCAATGGTAGGGATTTAATGGGACTTTGGATTCAATCAAAAACTTTTGGTTTATCTGGTTCTGTCTGGAATTGTGCAGCAGGGAGGTTTCAGCTTAATGAACATCTCATTGAACAGTCGTGTTTAGTATGACTTGGATGTATTGCTCCATGTTATATTTTCATGCAAGGATACATGAAATCTGAATATTTAGCCTTTTAATGACAGTCAGTTATGCCTTTAACAGAGTTGTGCTGAGCTGTATCAAGGCTGAATATTGCCTTGCATCGCTGACTAGAACTGAAATAAAGTCCAAAATCCTGACTAAAGCTTAGTGCCTTAACCCCTCAACTCATTGTTTCTTGAGCGAAGACTAAGCTCAAATGACATTTTTCAGTGTTATTCAGCTGCATGCCTGTGCTGTTCATCAGAGGTTTTTATTAGGAAGGATGCACTGTTACACTGTTTTGTGCATTGTCTCTTCAGGCTGGTGAGGGATGGGAAAATAGATCTGGTGATTAACCTGCCCAACAGCAACACCAGGTTTGTCCATGATAATTATGTGATCCGGAGGATGGCTATTGACAGTGGGATTGCTCTGCTCACTAACTTCGAGGTACTTTCCATATTGTTCTTTTTCCTCTTAGACATAAGGGCCTTCAGAGCTTCCAAGCCCCTGTGACCATAAATTCCGTTCTGTTTGGACCCTCACTATCTCTGACAAATAATGTATCTGAAAATTGTGACAACACAGTGGTTGGAATATATTTAAATTTTGCTACTATACAAAATGTCATTGCTCTGAGTAAAACAAAACCAAATACACAAAAAATTCGAAAGTCCTGAGTCCTGCACTGTGCAGCTGGAGTTGCTGCATCATTTTCACTTCAGAGCAAACATCTCACACATGGTTGCATGTAACATCTTTAAATTAAGCATGGGAAGTGCTTTTTAGCGGAATATGTTCCTGGTATGGTCCTTAAACTTGACTAGGATGTAGCTAGGCTCTCTTGAATGATCCTTGGGGCAATCCAGTTCAGAAGCGCCATCCAAGTGGAATTGCTGCCTGTCCTATTGTAGTCCCCACTTGCCAGTCATTATGGGTTTGCAGCTCCTGATAAACCCCTTTCACACACTGATGGGGAAAAGATATTTGGTAATGCAAAGTGGAACTTCTGCTGCCAGTAGTACCTTGCCTTCCTTTGCAAGTGGCTTTGACTGTCACAAAAGAGCCTCATCTGGCTCTCATTAAGCGTAGCAGCCAAACTCCTATGGATTTTGGTGGGTACTGACACGGAACCCAGCTGTTCAAAATCTTCTGCTGTGATTGGAGTGAGTGGAGAACAGGGCAAATGACAAGCTGTAGGTTCGTAGGATAATGGCCAGACATGATTAGCAGGAATGAGGAATTTAAGACTCATCCTTTGCCTGCTAGCAAAACGCGCTCTGACAACCACAACAAAGGTCCCTATCCAAAATTCATTAACACACCTGCTTGATGCATTTCACTGAACTGTTTGGATTGTAGAGTTTTAATCTCAGAGTTTGAGAGAGGAAAACAACCCTGGTTCTCTTTACATTGGGGCTGTAGGGGAAACAACAGCTCTTATGGGACAGAGCTGTCTTGCAAAGGAAGCCTGGCACATCTACATCTCCCCCGCTGGACACGCAGGCTCCAGAAGGCTGGAGTCAGCTCCTGTGCACAGTCACCTTGAAATTGGTATTGACTTGGATGGACCCAAGGACTAGACCTGCACCAGGGAGTTTCAGGGTGACAGAGCACAAGTGTGCAGCCTGCTCTGTCATGCAGTCTTTGCAATGCTCAGTCCTCCTCTGCTTTGTATTGACAGGTGACAAAGCTTTTTGCTGAAGCTCTCAAATACTCTGGGAAATTGGACTCCAGGAGTCTCTTCCACTACAGACAGGCTGACAACAGAAACACTGCATAGAAGAACTCTCTCCAGCCTGCAATCTTACTGCTTCTGGCACCTCAAAAGACAGGGGATCTCAGATCATCCACCTAACCATGGTTTCCAAACTTTTATTTGGTCTTTTTCAGCCTGCAGATTTGATGAGAGAAGAAGGCTGCGTGTGCGTATCCTGGAATTGCTTCCAAGTTCTGCTCAGTCCTTCAGGCTATTATCATTACTATTTTTTACATTCTCATTCAATATTGTGAATTCAAGTGGCTTTTCCTCTATCATAAAGGGTCTTTCTCAGCCTTGTGTCTGGCTTCAAAAGTGGAGAACTCCCCAAAGACTTCCATGTGTTGCTGTCCAACACTTTGTGCCGTGATTGTAGGCATTAAAATCAAATCCTTTGAAAATTAGGTGAAAGTGTTGCAGTGATTTACTCCCTCCCACTTAAACAACCGTTTCATTTTCATTCCCACCTTCTCTGCTGCTTTTTTAATCTCTAGCAGCACCTTCAAGTGCTGTCTGTGGAGCAGATCCCTGCTGTGGTACATGAGGTGTTGTGCTTGGCTGTCTGCATGGCAGAAGGCTTCAGCAGCTCTGCAGTCAACAGCACTGTGTCTTGCAGTACATGCAGTGTCTCCTCTAAACCAGTATTCACTAAGGAATGTGTGTCTGTCTTGCTTCCACTGTGCTGCAGTGTGTACACAGTGCACCCAGGGGCTGGGAGTATTCAAAGCTGGACAACTTCTCTGATACTTGCTAGAGTAAGCTGAAGTGGAACGTTTTCATCCAGCCACACTCTGCCTGCCTGAGATTCCAAATCCAAGGCACTGCTAGCCTTAGGTACCTACCTCTTATATATGCCCCAATATCTCCAGGCTCTGCCAAGAAATACTGCTGCCTCTTGTGCTGGATGTTCGGAGGTGGAGCTGGCTACCATCCAGCAGTGCTTTTTGAAGCTATCAACACTGCAAATAGAGAAGTTAAGGTGGTGTGGATGAGAAGACCAAACCTGGGCTGCTTCTTGTGTGTGCTCCAAAGTTCCCTTGGGTTCAAGAAGCTTTGAGTGTAGAGAGAGAATCAGGGTGAAGAGGTTTTCTGTTTGTTTGTTTGGGTTTTTTTAATTAATGCTTAAGCATTTCAGGAAGGATATAAAATCTGATGAGAGCTGTTACTGATAATGGCAAAGGTCTGAGCAGAGACTATGATGCCTTTAGTTACCAAGGGACTCTCTGAACCATAGGTGTTAACTGCCAATACCAAATTTTGAGCCAGACTTTATTTCTGGTTGGGTTCTTGTCATGGTATTTCTTCAGTACTATCTTTTGTGATGAACACAACCCTGCCTGCTGTGCTCAGGGAGAGCTTTGCACTTTCAGAGTAGAGATGTTGTTAAAAAAACTCACTACAAAAACAAAAAGCCCCAAACCAACCAAAACTCCAGAAGAGCCCAAAGACATCAATTGTTCACCCATTCAATTATTAAATGGATGGCTAATGATGGTTAATGAAGCAGCACTCTAAGGGCAACCTGTGCATATTTTTTCAGTGGCAAAAATCCCATTAACAGCTGGTGTCATCTCATATCCACCCTGCTTTCACCTCTAGTAGAAAAAAAAGCAATATCTTAAAAAATTTGTACTTTCTTATTCTTCTTTTATTTTGTCACTCGTCTTATGAATTGAAAATGAAATAAATGCCTGGAGTGGGACAGCTACTCATTCTAAAATTCTGCATGGCCAGGATTCTGCCCTTCTTTTTAAAGTTATTTTTTTAAACATTGATGAACACTGGTCTGTTAGGAAACTATCATTCTTACATATGACAGTGACCCCATCATTTAGTGCAGAGCTGTTGAAATGCCTGAGGTGAAGAGGTGCTGGGAAAAGAGCAGCAGGACAAAGGCTGCAGCTGTGTGTACTCAAGAAAAGGAAGAAGTCCTGATCCCCCGAGAGGGACATGTGAAATACAAGTGAGGAGCCAGAGGATAGAGCAGTGGGCTAACAAATATTGGAGAGATGGGAACTTTTAAAAAGGGGCTGTAAGTTTTTGAAAAATAGGAAAACTTTGCTGTTAATTCAACTTTGTTAACCAGTGCTTCTGCCATTTAGCTGACAGTGTGGTTGTATCTATGTATATTTGTATATACATTCCTGCTGCTGCAGCAGCTGCAGGTACTTAATCCACAGCTTCTTTGGTGTCCACCAAAGAAGGCTCTCATACAATTGGAGTGGAATCCTGTCGAAAAACACACCAGGGCTGAATACACACTGAGTACTCTGTAATTATGCAGTAATGTTAATGTTTTGCTGCTGCATCTAAGCACTGTGCCCTTCCCTCTCCTGCTTCAGAGCAGATGACAGGAATGTCCTTTCTTAGTCAGACTCGTCTATACATACACCATTCCCTGTGCTGGCTTTGCTCCATCTCCTTTTGATGTCTCCTCCCCTCCCTCCCCATTGCTGTGACTGATGCAGGATGAAATTCTCAACTCCTGTCATGGTCAGAAGGAGTCAAGAAATCATCTTCCAGCTTACTTCAGGCTGACACTAATGGTGGCTGAATTTGTTTCTTGATATGCCTTTCTTTTTTTGTGCAGACACTACAGAAAAATATTTTAAAGTATCTACAGCTGTTGAGAACCATGCAGAGCTAAAAAAAAAGTTACAATAAGTATCCTTTGTAGCAAGCTCATCTCTGCTCTCAACAGATTCTCTCTTTTAAATGTCTTTTCTTTATTAATCTTGGGGAGGTTGACAATGACAGATGAAAGAGGAGGCTGTTCAGAGTAAGAAGTATCCTAATCTACGAGTACTCAAATAATTTTACTCTTTTTTACTGCCTTAAGAGAGGGTTGATAAAAGAGATGCATGAAGGTGTAAGAGACAGTACAAAGAACAACCTTTGAGATAAGCACAAGAAATGTTGACAAGAACTGTGATGAAATATAAAGGGAACTAAGTTTTAGTAACAGTGGGGTTTTTTTTCTCAGTAGTTAGTCTGCTGAGCACACTTTAGAGAGTAGCTCTCCAAGTGTGCCAAATGATGGGAAGCTCTGGAGTCTTGATTTCCCAGGAGACACTGTTGAATATTGAAGTCAGTCTCTTTCTCCAGTTGATCACCTTCCTGGCTTTACTCTTCTGAAGTTAGCACCCTTTAAATCACTTGGGAATTGCTCAGGCAGCCCCTGCATAGGTTAGTAGCAAAGCAGGGATAGTTTGACTTGTTGGAAAAAAAAAAGAAAATAATGTAAGAGACTGGACAACTTAGTGCTACCACTTTCTGCTTTCCTGACAGAGCTCTTAAAACACAGCTAGAATAAAGTGTATTCTTTATATAAATAAAAGAAAAAACATAGTGAAAAACTTTAGGAAATGTCTTTGCTCTGAGACCATTTAAAACAGTGAAAGTCAGGTTTGTGAAAGTCCTAGGAAACAACCAAGTAGGAATGACTATGTGATCTGAAAGAGCTCTTGGCAGTGAGCAGAGAAATGAGTCTTGCTTGACTTGCAGGTTGCTGGATCTCCTGGACTGGATGTTGCCACCAGCCTTTAAGGCATCTTCTTTTCCTTCCACCATATACCATGTATATTTTGCACTCTCAAGGTTTAAAAGTCTATTTGTGCTTTATCTCTCTCTGCTTGCATTAGAGGCATCTAGGAGTCTGTCTGGGAGCTCAGCACCTCTGTAACTTCGTAATAAAGGGATCTATAATAGTAGGAAAGGATTGGAAGTTATCACTGTACTAAGTCCCACAACTGCAGTGTGTGCTGGGCTGAGCCTTGATGCACACCTGCTGCCTGTGTCCTAGTCTGATGCCAACAAACACTAGCAGGAGGGTGGGCTCATGCAACAATCCACATGAGGTGCTAAACGAGAGAGGACCTCTGGCTCCTTCTGTTAGTAGTGTTTCTAATACCAAGCCATAGTCAGAGCAGCCTGGGCCTTGGGAAGCTTCCATCACATGGTGCTGCTGCCATCTCTGCATGGACAGGAGGTGCTGCCATGCCATATGAACACTACTGCATTAGCCATCTGCAGGACATGGAAATCTGCTCTGCTACAGCAGGTGCCAAACAGTTCCCAAAATTTCTGTTTTTCTTCCTTCTGCATCTCAATGTCTACCACTGCTTAATGTAATTTATAAGGAATAATCTAGTTATGCTGTAATATTTATTTCACCCTTACATTGAAGAGAATTTAAATATGAACCTTTTGATGTGGCCTAATTAAATGGAGAACATGATATTTTGTCATTAGCTAGGTAGGCTAAACTCTCACTCATTCTCCTAATTAAAATATATTGAATTCTGCAGGCTGATAGTACCACTTGAGATAAAACCCTTTTAATTTAGGGACGTTTGTAATGATGAAAGTGAAAGACAAAAGCATTTGTTGCAAATCATGTTCAAGCTTTATGACAATGAACTTTTGGGAAATGATGAATAATTGCTAGGGAGTAATGATAGTGCTTTGGGATTACCATAATCTTGGATGAATGCTCTGGATTATCTAAAACAATATCCAAGGATGGCAAGTGCAGCTGTTTGCAAGGACCTGCAATGAGTGCTATGAGTTTGTAGTTCTGTCAGAATTCATCCTCCCAGGGAAAGTTTCCTGGTATTAAAAGACATTTTTTTACTCCTATACCATGAAGTTTCTTATGGATATGGGATTTTGCCAAAATATAGCATAGCAAAAGCAAACTTTTGCCAAAGTCTCTATGGAGTTGCTTGCACTAGTGTAAAGCCAACATAATGTTTCTGTACTGATTTTGCACTACTTTTAGCCTCTGGGGTAAGTGATATTCATATGGAGAATCATGCCTTTTCAGGAAAAATATTTGCTCTTCCAGCTCTAGATAATCTTGTTCTTTTTTCTGACTTCCTGAGCATTACTAAATGCTGCCAAGCTCTTCTCCTTCAAGATCTCTTCTACTAATGAGACTTCATTCTAGCTTAAAGTGTCCCTCTGCTATTCACTATCTTTGAGAGGCATTACCATCTATTCATTTCTGACAGAAGCACTGGGAACAACTCTTAGAAAAGTGGGTTATGTTCTGACTAAGGGGCATGCATTGAAGTGTTTGCTGCCTTTCAGGATTCATGTGAAATGGTGGAGGTGAAGTGGTCAAAATGTGACCTTTGTTGAGCATCAAACCTGAGCCTTTAGTCAAATTTTGAATTCCTTGATGTGGCCGGCTGAGAAGACATAAATAGTGTGTTCTTACTGCCAGCAGGGCTGACTTCTTAGTATATCCTGAAACACACATTGAAACGGTTTTTTAGTGCCCATTCTAGAGCTATAAAGGTACCAGTATTTATCTGTTTTGCAGCTTAGCCTGAGCTGCTGCTTCTGAAATGAAGGTTTCAGCAGTGCTGTGTCATTTATATCTTACTTGGATCTCCAAGCATCTGGTTCCTCAGGAGCAGTGCCTTGTGAGGAGTGTCCTGTGGGAGCAGGCAAACCCACCACGGCTCTGCCCTGGAGAGAGGCCTGCTGAGAGATAAGGAGGATTGCACAATAGCTCTGACCAAACCCCTAGATAAGAAAGCAACTTTTAGCTGATGGCAGGGGAAAACAGACCCACAATTCTTTGGGGGATTTTATGTAGATCTGTTGGAACCCATTGGCATGTACTCCCTCACACCCACCTCTGTATCCCTATACGAACCCCTGTATTTTCCCCAAACACCAGGGATTTCCCGTCCCTGGCTCCCTTCGCTGGGTACTTCACAATAAAGCTACTCCTGCGGAAAGCCACATGAGTCCCTCTCTCTCCCCTCCCCGAGCCGGCCTGGGGCAGCCTCACAGGGCAAAAGCTGGAAATCACTCAGAGCTGAAATCACTAAAGACCTGACAGCCTGCCGAGGCAATCACTCCCTGCAGAGGTACCCCGGCAGCTGAGGGAACGCCGCTGACCAGCTGGAAGGCTTTCTCCAAGGAGATTTCCTCTCCAGGGTGGTCCTGGCCATCCTGGGCCTGAGCTATTCGGGCTCCACCCGGCTGCTACAGTGTCCCTATGCAGTTTTCATACAGATCACAAAACATGGCTGTAAGCTTAGCGTGGGTAAGCAAAGAAGTCCTACCATGGTGCTGAGGAGGAGGTGTGCCTGTGTTATCCTAGATACCAGTGACACATAGGATAGTAATACCATTTGCCATCTGAAAACTGGGCAAACCAGAGAAAACACAGATCCCAAGGGCACTTGATCACAGTGCCTGTACAGAGGAAACTGAAGGGACATTAAAGTCATTAGGGAAAATCCAAATTTTCTATCTTATGTTTGTTAGTAAAGGCTTTTCAGTAAGTCCTTGTAGATAGGATTGCCTCACATCTTGTTAGAATTTGAAGGCATTGGAAGCTGTTTCAGGTGCAAGAGCAGTTGTGCTCTGTAACTGGTTGGGAGAGAAACAGATGAGCAGGACATCAAAATGAGAAATACCAGAAGTGGTTCTTCATGGGAATGCATGAAAGATTTTCCAGGCATTTCTGTCTGTGAGAGATTCTTACAGCGTCAAGGTCAAGGAGCCTATGGATAATTTTCCCAGGCAGACAGATGTAAACATCCTTTGCTTGTTACTGATGTTTTGAAAAGATGTTTTGAAAGGGGTGTTTCCTTTGGCCAGTGGAAAAACTGTACCTTGCATTGGTTTTACACACAATTTTTTTCACACACACACTCACTGCATGGATCTCAAGAGAAAGAGATCTCTCTTTGCTTTTACTTTTGCTTTTGCCTTTGCATGAATAAAAGAAATAGCCTTCTGATGATTCTGAGAATGGAGTCTCATTGCTCTGGCCCTGGTTAGGGCCACATAATTGCAATGGTCCTTCTCCACCCTCATGCTGTCCTCATGTAGTTCAGGCTGGGTGAAATAGGCTGCTGGACTGGAGGAGAGTAGGTAATTTTCTGTTTGAAATTGCAGCAGCACCTGGTCCAGGAAGAAAGTGGATGTGGGCCACAGCCACATCAACACAGAGCAGGAGTCACCTTCTTATGGTGGGGTTTGGGCTACACCACTGGTACTCCTCACCTAAGCTCACAAACAGCACCTAAATGGGTGCATGGCAAAACAAACACTGGCAATTTCCATCTTTACTACCAAGAATGTACCTGAATTGGAGCTGGCGACATCCAGCTGTTCTGAGCTGAAACCACCCCTGAAGAGAGAATAAAGATATGAGACCTCAGCAGAGAGGAGAATGCCAATTATATAAAAACGTATTCAGGAGTTCCTTGAAGATTGCTTTTCTGTCCTAGCCCTGCTTTAGATATTAATGTAAGCCTAGGCATCCTTAACTGAAAGCTGATTTTTAAAAAAGTTAACTGCAGGAAAACCAGTCTCAACAAATTCTGCTCCCTAGCTGCCATCAAGAAAAGCCTATTATTAATAATTGTTGGGTTTTTAGTTTTCAAAGTATCCATAATTAAATTTTATTGTCTCATAAGTGATTAGAATTAATTGCTTCCACAATAGCTCTGGTGCTCATTATCTACTTTAAATTGGGAGTGGCTTTTCAGCAGAATGCCTTTATTTACCACAATTCCTTTCTGTTACATCCCTTGCCAGAGAAAATCCATCACGAAGGCTATTCCCTTTGAGAAATTATGAAAACTGACAGGTGTTGATTTCATATAGCATCTTCAGCAGATCAGGATTAAATCAACAGAAGGGCTTCTCCCAAGAAAGGCTAGAGAAAGCCACTTCCACACTGGTTAGATTTTCCAACCCTTGTATTAATGCGAAGTACTGTGTATAATTTTTTTTACATGGTTTTCTGGTGCTAATCTGAGCACTCATCCTATGTAGAGAGGAGAAGATATTACTGATTTACCCAATCAATAATTGGTAGTTGTCTTTAGCTGCTGTTATGCTGGTTGAAGACCCTTTTCTTACCCATTTGCTTGGCTTGAGTTTGACCTTCCAGTCATTATAGCTGGGTCTTATATTAAGCTTGATTTGGATACTGGGTTGGTGCTTGGAATTCCTACAGACTTCTTAAAGAGCCAGAGTACACCTTGTTGGAAACAAGCCACACCTCATTCTCTGTCTACAGCCATCCCTTGCCAGTTAGGATCTCCCCAGGCAAAACTCCTGATCTCTGGACTTGCAGTATCATATCGCCCTTTAACAAATGTCTTCTCTGAGGGCCTTTCTGAAGCTTCCAAGAACTGCAGGCTGAGGACTGTCCTCAGCAGCAGTGCTCCTGGGGCTCAGTTGAAGAGTAGGGCTCATTGCCTCATGCTTTTTGTGAGACATTCTGTGAAACAAATCCTGCAGCCTTTCCATGCCATGCACAGCGGAGGTGTTTGGCTTTTCATCTCTGATATTAACCCAGAACAAAGGGCAGCAGTATAAAATCCACTTATGCAGAGAACCTAATCCAAATCCACCTGCATTTCCACTCATGTGTGAGTGCAACACTGGTGAATGTTGCAATAAAGAGCGACGCAGAGTTCTCTGGCAGATGCAAAAGGGAGCCCCTTAATTGCAAAAAATTGGCCTTTTAAAGCAGTTAGCTGGTTATCAGTTTGAAAGCATAACAGACATAATTTCAACCAACCACCATGCACCACGATGTGAGCACACAATAGTCATACAGCATGTTTTTCTCCCCTAATTCAGCTATGTCTCTTTCCCACAGTCCTTTTCTACTTAGCCGAAGTAACAGGCCTGAGCCATGATTTTACAGGGGCAACAAGGCCTTCATTTTATAAGGTTTTACCTATATGACACAGGTGAGAGCAGGACATAAAGGATGCCTGAGTCCTTCAAGGGCACTGCCTGAAGCATCTGCTGAGTGGAGTTGCATAAGTACTGTATAAAAAATAATACTACAGTGCTAAATACAGTGTTACTTCACTCTTAGGCTGTATTTTTAGATTGTTAGAGTGCTTTAGAGGATGTATTTGTAATGAGATGTTTTCTCTCAATGCAGGATGCTGCTCTCAGAGAAAAAATTCTATACAATTTTCAAACATTTGTCATTATATAAATTATATAGAGTATTAGGCCCTTTGATACACACTGTGAGAGTTTAGCTGACAAAGACTTCTTCCTTCTGAATTGTAATAATTTCTGGAATCTGGATTTGATTGAATTATCTGTCCCACAGAAAGTTATCACTGTTTGTTCAGTTCCAGGACATAGCAGAAGGTAGGAGTGATTTGCCCTGTAGAAATGGAAGAATTAGAGTGTAAGGAGTGCAATCACATATAACTTATGTGGACAGTTTCCAGTCCAGCTAAATTACTTCACATATGTGAAATTATTAATAAAATGGGTTTCATTAAAATGTGTTAATAGCACAAGAAATGCTGTCAGTTGCTCAGTTCAGCAGCAAGTCTGTAATAGAGCCTCAGGAAGACCAAGGTTTTGCTCTGTGTTAAATCTCGAAAGCTTCACTGTGGTAGAATCTGTATTTACAGCATTCTGTAATAAGCAGCACCACATATCACTGGGATCTGGGCTGGAGGGGATGGCAGCCTGGAGCTAGCTCCTCTTCAAGGATTTGTTACCCTCTTCTGCAGGGCAACCCTCAGGGGAAGCTGGACAACCAACCTGGCCCATCTAACCACATGGTCCCTAAGCACAGGGACTGCTTTATACCCTAAGGAAGGATTATTTCTTTTTGTCAGGGATGTAAACTGTGCCACTAGTAGTGATTCACCTTCCCTACAAATCTTGCTCTGGGCTAAGGACTGCTGGCAGTATCTGAAGGAGTGATTTGCTGTAATCATACAGTTACTGTAGTAAGCGTACCCTAGCCTTGGGTGCTAATGAGGGGTAATCCCTTTGATGATCTGGCTGCCTTAGCTGAGGTCAATGGTCTAAATTAGTACCTGGAGTCAAAGGGATTTTTGTTACTCTAGATAAGGGTCCCTGAAGCTGCTGAGGATTTTTGCTGGCTGGTTCCCAGGTGCCCTGAGCATATCTCTTGACCTGTAGTACCTCCTCCAGGCTGCAGTGCTGAATTGCCACACTGGGAACTTGATAGGGAAAAGTATTTGCACAAAGAAACCTTATTCCTTTCTGTGATTTTATTAAGATTCTTAATTTTTAAATGAAGCAAGTAAAGAAGGAAAATAATTTTACATATCGTTTCAGGATTGTTTTTGTTTATGCTTGTGTTAAAAAACATAAAGAAAAAAGCTCCTAAAACCAGGCTCTTCACAGTACAATGAGTAGTGAATAGTGCCACTTTGGTAAATGTTACCATTCATTTTTCAATAAATTACCAATTTATACTTCTGAATGTGGCAGTAAAAAGAGATAAAAGGACAGTAGGAGGAGGAAAACTTAGGAGATTTATGTTTATGGCCCAACATTTGGTTTTATGTTTACCTTATGGAAAGTAACTCCATATATCATGATAATTGACTTCACCAAGTACCTTCAAAAAAACAGACTTGGCTACAAAAAAGCATCTTGTTCTAGCAAAGCGTATGCATGGTTTTTCCACTAAGGAGAACATTCTCTTTTGAGTCAATGGTTTAAGCTTTTTACAATGTTCCTACCTTGTGGTTCATTTGCCCAGTTGGTGGCTGAGAACAAACAAGATCATGACATAAATAAAAGCAAAATCTTTATAGTTTTCTTAAATCCTAAACAAATCATCAGTTATTCACCATCACTCCAGATTGATTCCTGAGAACTTCCTGTAGTGAAGGCTTCCCCCTACCCTACTTACTTCCACATATTTGTTTGTTACCATTTTAACTCCAGTCGTTCACGGGCAGCTCTTCCACAATCCTGACCAGGGATTTTGATCCGCCAGACTTCTGGGGGGGGTCACTGGATTTTTCCTTAGCATCCTGGTACAGGAAACAAGGACTCTCAAGCAGCTGAGCTGCTGAATTTTTCCATCATTTAACACAAGAAAAGCAAGTTTTGTTGCAGATCTATTTTGGAAACAATATTTTTGGCAGTTCCTCTCTGAGTCAGTCAGAGAGCAGAGGACTGGATTGTGGTGGGCAATAAAAAATCCTGGTGCTCCTATAAGGACTTTAATTTCTCACCTTGTTACAACTGAGACCAGGGGAGGCTGGTGGTAATGCCAGCTTCCGAACAGCTGTGAAGGACTTTTTTCCTCAATGATGAGTGGAAAAAGCTGTAAAAATACTGTACAAGGTTGGCTAATAAACTGTATTTTATTAGCCATTCTTATTACGAGTGTTTACAAGCTAGTGTGCTGGTAGGCATTTTGATGAGATAGTATTCCTTAGCTGTAATCATTCTGGAATTACAAAATTAAGGTTAGAAAGCCAGAAAGCTGGAAAACATGACATATGCATATGTCACACCCAGATGTTAAGCCAGATAGTGAGAAGCTGGCTTGGCAGCAGGTACTCTGGATGGTTACAGTGCTGGCCTGGCCAAGTGGCTTGTTCAAAGTAGATAGATAATGTAATTTGTGGATTTTTCCATGGATCTCCTTGGAACATCCCAGGCCTCTGAGGTGTGAAAAGAAGACTGGCAAGCTGATGGTATCCCTGTCATCTGCCCGTTGTTCCCCTTGGTGTCTGGGGTGGGCACAGGGAAAGGACAAAAAGGCCTGGACAGCCTCCCCAACCTGTCTCACAGAACAAGCCCCTTGCAAAGTCAAGACTTAATCCTGGGGGGTTTGAGTCCCATTCTACCACTACCAGCTCCATCATGGTTTTCTTTGTGTGAAGTTATGATGCAATTTTCTGCTCCCAGAGTGGCTTCTTCCAAGCTGGAACTATTTTCTAGCATGCTTCCAGTAAGAGCAGTGCCTCCCAGGAATGCTGCCTGGCCAGGGGTTGTGATGCACTTCTGTGTTGGCAGCATTACACCTCAGGCTATGATACACCAACAGTAACAGTCCCATAGTCAAAGTAATGACAAGCTAGTGGGAAATTGAGTAAAGAGAAAGGAAATTGAGAAGAGGCTCTGTGAAAATGTCTTTGTGGTTATTGTTCAGTGAGACAACCAAAACCGTGCTCTGCTTACAAGCAGAAAGGTTTTACTTACAAACAGAAAGGTTTTATTTTTTCATTGTGCTTCCTTTCTGCTCTCCCCCTCTGCTGGCAATCCTGCAAATCTACACTAGGTTGTCAAGGTCTTGCTGGTTTCTTTACTTTCTGTGTCTAATCTCCAATAATAATTGTTCTGTGGGGAAGCCCCAGCCTTGGTGGTGAGTCTGCTGTGGGCAGCTGGTGTGCCCCAGAGCATCTGTGTAACCCTGGTACCTTAGCTGCGGAAAGCAGGTAGCATTCAGAGCAGCAGTCACCTAGGATCAGATTTTTTAGGAAATTAGATACATAAAGATGCAGATTGGGCAAATTTTCATGGCTGTGTGTTTTTGTGAGTCATACTTTGCACCAATGTTTATTGCAGGTCTTGATCAGATTCAAACCTTGCCTGTTATCTCAGTCCCTCCCTGAAACAAAGGAAATATGCCCTGCTCTGTTAGAGTGCTGTAAGAATATACCTGTGAATATCTATGATGGGGATGGAGTTTCTGACTTGAGGCCTCAATCCTCTTGTGAGACTTTCCATTAATTTCTTTGAGGTTATGGAGATCCCAGAGGATTATTTCCTCAGATATGAAAGGATCAAATAGATTTGTAGCTTATCTTCATCTCTCCCTGGGCTGATTCTCTTTTCACTGTTTGCATCTGGGAAAAGAAGCAAGAAGACATATATCCTAATATTTTAGGAAGCAAGCAGTGACTGTCAGCTGTCATAGGAATGTGATGCATTCATGAATGGCACAGTAGGTATTCTGTGTATTTTGCTAAGAACCAAGTAGCACCAGTGAAGTAGGAATACAGTTAAAGATGTGGCCATGCCACCAGACATCTCTTTGCTAAGATAGGACAAACAGCACTCAATTTCTGATTGAGCTGGTGGGAAATTTTGTAAAGAGTGTAATTATGGTAAGCAGATTTTTACCAGAACACTTCAGCATCCAAATGGCTGATAGATATGTTCTATGTTGTGAGATGGGGTTTTTTTGGTCTAGTTTTGGCACCATCTTAGAAATTGCATATGATTATTCTTCCATTTTGAAAAGAAATTGCTGATCTCCTTTAACTTCAAAAAGGGTCTTGAAAATGGTTTTGTTTTTTCAAATACAGCAGAAAAGCCCTCAAACTCTGAGTGCTGCGAGAGTTTGTTAAAAAAAAAGGAGGACTATTTTGAAAGCTGGTAAATTAAACACAATTTAAAGCATCTTTATAAAGATAATTTCCTTTGTGCTCAATGCTTTGGCATCAGATCATCAAACAATACAAATAGGCAGAACAGCTGGACCATGTCACTATCACCTTTCCAAAACCAGTCTCCAGCCAACTGAAGAACTGAATGTTTCTTACCATTAACCCTAAAAGGAAAGGAGACACTTTATTCAAAGCCAATCTTTTCCCTAAAGATCACCTGTCTAAATAATAAGTACAACCTTATGTAACTGTGGGGCAGCTGGAAGATTTTTTTTTTTGACAGAACAATACATAAAATAAAGCACTCATCTCCTAATGAACAATCCATATGCTTCTCTCTTCAGTTCAGGGAGTTCAGTGTCCACCTGAATGGAGAAGGAAAATAACAATTAGAGAAACTAGGGTAAGTTCTGTCGATCTGTAAATACTCTAAAGCTGAAAGTTAGGAACAAATTGGTCTTGCGTGTTTGATGAGCACGATGAAGATATGGTGGCCATATGTGTCAGCATCTGCACTGGAAGATGCAGGACTATTCATGCTGAAGAAATAAGGCTTGAACAAATACAACCATCTCCCTCCATATGCTGTGTGTAACATTGTAGGTGACCATTATGATGTGTGAAGGGGACGTATGGCCTGTTATCTATGATGAAGAGATTTCTCAGACCTTAAATTTGAGGCTTAAATTTAAGAGCAGGAAAAGATTGAAACTAAACCCCAGAAGGTCTATACCTATCCGGCACGCAGAAGTGGAAGCTCCACAGTCACTGAGCCAGTATCAGTAAATCGCTGTGTCTGCAGAATATGTGGTACTCCCTCTCATGGGTCTTTGCACTCTTAACAACGAGGGAGGAGAAGGGAAAGTCTGTGGAGATAAAGGACTGAAACTTGTGCTTTTCAAATCCTTCCTCAGTATAGTTCTAAAACTGACTTGGTTCTGCTGGGAATTGCAGACCCACTTTTTTGACTGGTTGTATAAAAGGGCCTGGAGATCACAGGAGCTTTCTTATGCCTTAGACCTCCATGAACTCAGAGCTCTGCAGTGGCATTCATCCTGCTTAATTTTTGGTGTCTAGAAATCACACATCTTGTGGAGAAAAAGAAACTCTTCCACTGCTTGCGTATCTGGAATGTCTGTCTTGGGAAGATAGCAGTATTTCTTTGGAGGGGCCTGTCTCTGTTGTGGTGGTATGGAGTTCTTCAAGGCAGGGGATGAAGCCTGTGAACATCTTCAGGAGAGGCAGTGACTGAGTAGTTTAGTGTGAGGTACAACATAGTGTAACATAATGCCATTAAGATAAAAAGAAACCTAAGATCTTTTGTGAAATAGGGGGCTTTGTCTTGTCCATTACCAATGAAGAGATAAAATCTCTTTAGAAAATCTCATGAAAATTTGGGCCAATGCTTATCAGAAACCCCAAAATACTGGTAGGATTGGAAAAGCAATAGGGGTCATGACTCAGTGCAGCTGTACAAATCCATGGATGGCCCACACCCTGAAGCCTGTAGGCAGTTCTCATCTCTACATCAGATAAAGCATGTAGAAGAAAGGAAAAGGAAACAAGGCTTATCAAGTGCTAGTTTTCATATGATGAATAAGCTAGAAAGCTCCGATTCTCTGTGGTGGAGTCTAAGAACCTGTGTAGGAAAGAGAGAAGGAATGGGAATCAGATGGTCACCACAAGTTCATACATATTCAAGGGGACTTGGAACATGCTCATGTGAAAGAAATCCACTGCATTATAAATACACAGCAATTGTGTAGTGCTGAAAGATGATGAGCTGAAAACATTGGAGATGCAGCCATTTTATGTTCTTACATTAATTACAAATTATGGCAAAAACTCATAGGGAGCTGCTTCCTTGGCTCGATAGGGTTATGCTCTGGTATGAGGAGCACTTGGCTGTGGTGATTTGGTGGTGTATAGTTTATGAAGGATTTAACAGCAGGAACCCAGGCATGTTACACTGAGCTAATTGAGATCCCTACAGAATTCTCCCTGTGAGGTCTCAAACCTGTCAAGCTAAATTCAGTTCTGCTGGTGGACCAAGTATTTTATGTCCTAGTCTATGCTTTCAAATCCTAGAAATTGTTATGCCTTGTTCTAGAAAGTATTATCTTAGGGAAAAACACTGCTCTTGAATCTGTGCTGGGGAATGTGCAGTGAAGGCAGGTATCGAAGATAAAACCTCCTGTGTCTTCTCTTGTTGTAATTCACACAGTATTTTTCAGGAAGATGTGCAAGAGGAGTTGGACTGGGGCTGACCCAGAGCTTTGTGGCTGTATGTGTAGATGGGATATGGAGAACCTGAGTCTCAGGGCTGTTACAAGTTATTATAGAGATACCACGATCGACATTGGAGGGATTGACATTAATGGGACAAACTGTGATGTAATGAGACAGATTCCTTCCTTCAGGTGTGTATGACCTTGGCAGCAAATGCGTGAGGATAAGATTTGCCTCTGTGAAATGGTCACATGCCAAAGGGCAGGGGATACACTACTATAAACACCACGGATTTGCAGAAGGTCTGAATCAAGTCTGAACGTGGCCCATGGGCTGCAGCAGCCTTCTCCCTGTTTGTACTCTGAATTTCTCACAAGGTTTGGGACTGCTGAGAAATTTTGAAACTGATGTTTTGGTTAGATTTGAAATACCCCTCCCCCCAGCACTATCCCTGCTTAAAATTCCTAGCTATCAAACAGCTACTTCCTTACAGATTACTGGCTTTTCATGTTGCTCAAGTGCAGCCTTTTCATCAGACCGCATATGTTCTGATCACTTTCTGGCAATTTTTCTTATTGTAAATAGAGCCCATTCAGCCACAGTTTATATAACCACTGTCCAGATAATACCCTCCAAATGACCAACTTTCCCTGGAGAAACACAATCATATCTCTTTCCCCATTTCTGCCAACTGCATTTGAGTTTGCCACAGAGCCAAGCATGGCCCTGCTATTGTACTAGTGCAGATGGGTGGGAGTCACAAAAGCCTGAATTGGAAAATTCCCAACCTGTGGGCAAGAGCTTTAGCTTACTTCTTTCTGTTGTAGGGGTTCCCACTGATTGAGTTGGATAGAAGTTTCCTGTACTTTCAGACTATTTCACAAGCTTGAAGGGACATGCTTTCAAAAGGCTTATGGAAAATTAGAAGGTTTGTGTTTAGATAGGATTGCAAATGGGAAATATACCCCAAATTTTGTCTGATGGAATGTTGTCTGCAAGTAATTCTATGGACCATGGGCCCCCTCTTGCCATAGGTGTGCATTCTTGTCTTGTAAGATGATTGGGGTCCATTTAAGCTGCTCCAAGTGCAGGGAGCCCGGGGATCCAGGGCAGGGGAGTGCTGGAGGACAAGTGAGACATTCTCACAAGTAGTAGCAAAGAGTTTTGCCACCAGCTGCCAGGCAGTAGCAAATCATGTAGGCAAACATGGCAGCAGCTTGAATTGTAAGAATTGCCAAAATCCTGCTAAATCCAGTGGTATTTGGAAGTACTGGGTTCCCAAAATCTAGCTCTGACCCCAGTGCAGCTGAAGTAAGGAGTGGTGCTGAACATGGTGCAGCTAGAAGTTTCCTTCTCCAGGTATTGACCCCAAAGCTAATGTGTGCTGAGTAAAGACTTCCTCTTTCTCGAGCTCTTTGTGGGACTAATTTGGTTGACTGTGTTTGCCTGACCTTTTATCCTGAGCCTGGCAGGGAAAGGGGCAAGAATGTCCTTGTTACTGCTTTCCTTCAGGCTTCCCTGAGCTCTGTGACATGTAGAGATCTCAGGGAAAGGGGAACAAGACCACAGATGCCAAATGAGCTGTGTAGCTTCATGCCAGGAGGCCAGTATCAACCCTCTCCACTGTCTCACCCTGTGCCAGGTGGGACCAGTGAGGAATAGGTCTGATGTGTTTAGAATTTATTTTGGGTTTAGGGAAGCAAGGCAAATTGTGCATTTTTTTCTTCACAAATAACTTAAGCATACTCCAGAAAGGAAACCAGCTGGTGAAATGCAAAGACATGCTTTCAGATCCATCAGAACAGAAAGAAAATGGGGAAACAAAATGTCTTTCATATGCCTTCATGCGAATCAGACAGACAGAAAGTTAATTATCATTGTGTCTTTTCTGGTAAAAAAACATCATTTGTTGTCCTTTGTTGGGAAAACTCTAGCCCCCTTGCATCCCCCCTTGTTGTCCATGCTAGGAGAGAACAGTTAGCTTATTTTAGCTGGAAGCACAGTGACAAGGTTGAGCTCCTCTGCTCAGACCCAAGGCTCACAGTTTAGACAGGGGACCATGTGTGCAACATGGACTGATAGCCTGGCTGTAAGTAATTCATGACAGAGGTTTCCCATGAGGCAATGGAAAGGAGAAAGGGAATCAGGTCTTGATGTCTTCAGTAGTCTTTGTTCATCATGAAAGCCCGTCCTTCCATTGCTCTTCTTCATGGTTCTTTGCCAGCATCCATTATCTGTAATAAGCTCAATGACTAAGCCTCAGGGGTGGGTTATGGGTGAGGAATCTGTTGGGCTACATGCCATACATGGACCCTAAAGAAAGCCATTACTGCCCACAACACTTGGGCAATGACATAACTTGATAAATGGACCCCAAAACTGAGGAAAATGAATCGCTCATCAACTGCATTAATGCTACATCAGGACGTTTGCAAACTGTAAGCAGAGAATTTGAATGTAAAATATTTATAAATTCTTTCACATTTTTAATATTCTGTGGAGATTTGGCTGATGTAGCAATTCTTTAAATTGCACAGAAACATGATATATGGCATACTGCAGAATATATCAGCATGTCTCTCCAGATCCCTGTCAGCATACTGGGGCTGATTTCAAGGTATGTCTGTATGAGAAAATCACTGCTGGCTTAGTGATTAAGCATCAGTGCCAAGCCCTGTGACTTTGGATCTCAGTTTTCATTGCTTCCAAAATGCCTAATTCTTCTCTGTTATACTGCCAGTCATGCCCCTGGGAAGAGAAATCAAGTCCAGGGCTTGTACTTAGGCCAAATGGCCTCTCAAACCTGCAGGTCAGGCTGCAATGTCACTGACAGGAGGCTGTATCCACCTCAGAGTTGCATCACCTTTTCTCTTGTTTGAGTCACTCTGGTCTGATGTGGGTAAGGGGCAGAGAGCCCTGGGTTTGGCTAAATGATCAACAAGGCCTTTGTGGCTTGCTGCAAAGTTTTAAATGCCTCTGTGGATTTTGCAGTGGATAAAACTGGCAGAAATTAGCTCCAAATGTGGCTGGCTCAGACAAAGGAGTTGGCAGTGCTCAGACTCAGTGAAACCAGTAGCAGATTTTTGGCTCAGAAAAAAAAGGGAAAGTGAACCACAGGACTCAAAATAATAGTCTGGAAGAGAAAATATATCCCAAAGAGCAAACGACTGAAGCAGGTGATTTTGCGGGTCTCTCATGGTGGTGCCATCTACCCCTATTGCTTTATTTATTTATTTGTAAGGGAAGGATTTGCAAAATAATGATTGAGCTGTACAAGCTCCCACAGTCCGCAAAGCCTACTCACAGCAGTGGGTCCCAGCAGCTGGATGAGACAGAGGAGCACTGTGGAGCAGTTGGATCAGGATTTGCCCTCATGTTGGCTGCCTGCAGAGTGTCACTCATGGCTCAGAGATGCGGGGCAGACTCTCACTCCTTAATGCTCATTTACTTCATGAGTGCTTGTGAAACCTTCACACAGCATCACTCATAGGATCTGTCCCAAGTTTTGGTTCTAAAAAGATGCAGTGAGAAATTCTGAGTCCTAATATAGGTGGACAAACTCCTACTGGCCAGAGCTATCCCTATGCAGGTGATTTGAACACAGCCATTGGTTAGCACAATGACACTCTGGGGGCAGGCAGAAGATGCCATCGAGTGTTTCCTGATCATCTCCAGAGATGTGAGAGCTTCTTCTGTACACACATATCCCCATGGCAGAAGAGGTGTTTCTGGACCTCCCCTTCAGGCATTCTCAAGCCATCTGCAAATTCCAACTTCAGGGGTTTCTACAGTTTAACACTGCAGCCCTGGAACTGCCTGAATGAGGTTTAACCTTGATTTACCCTTTATTTTACAAAGTTTAGCCCTTTTTCAGAGTACAGGTCCCTGAGTACAATACCTCCAATCAATCCTGTTTAAGATAGGCACCTCTTCCCAGCCCAGCTTGGCTGTAAGAGAAATGGGTAATGATGAAGCCTTGTGTTTGTTCAACTCTGTTTGGAATTTACAGCACTTTGTAAATGATTTATTGCAGTCATAATAACTGATGCCTCTGCAAATGGATTCCTGTCAACAATACATTCAGACCCAGAACTTCATTTCAGGCTCATGGGGACAATATGCATTTAATGGGAAAACTGGTTGGGTTGCTTTTGGTTCTTATTTATGTATTAAAATGAAGTCAAGTACTTGGTGGTGATTCTTGTTTCTGTAAAAGGAAAACTGTGTGGAGGGAGCAGACCCATCAGGTGCAGGAGCTGTGATACACGTCCTACCTGTGAACAGGCAAGATAAGTCAAAGATAGATCTTTGCCTCTCATTCTTCGCTTCCCCTCAACCCAAGATGGTGACTCCTCTACTCGCCATTCTTGTCAAGGCTTCTAGAGACCATGTTGTTTCTTACTTGTGCTCCTTTATGGCCATATATTTGATGCTAAATAGATAGGAGAAACATCTTCTACCATGCAGATCTGTTTGAGATTTTTAATTAGATTTCCCCATTTTTTTTCACTGGCTGTGAAAGTTTCTGGATGAGAGTCCTTGACTTGCAGGTCCTGTTGCCCTTTTGTTAGGTTTGTTCCCATCTGCTTTCACTGGTATAAACAGCTCTTCTACTGATGGTCACTAAGTGCTCTCTGTCTCTGTGAACACAGGGCACTTTGAGACTGTAGAGAAACTGACAGTTTCCCTGTAGCTGCAAACACAGTTGCTCCCACCAGGGAAAATATCAGTGTGGAAAACACCAGCATGGAAAACATGGGGATGTTGCTGTTGCTCAGTAGTGTCTGTGAACATACCACCACCACTTGAACTGACTGGAAATGAGGAATTCAAGGAAGTAAAGGTTCCTTAAGCAGGATCTACTGAGTAAGTTTTCCATGTTCACCAGTCCATCGACTCCATTCTTGGAGTGTTGATATCTCCGGCTTCAGCCACAGTGACCTTATGGTCTTAGCCATGACAGGGAGTGTCATTCTCTGAAGCACACTGCTTATGTATTTTTGAAGTAAAGATAAAAGGCTTGTATGGATTTGGGAATAAATGCAATAGAAAAATAATTCAACTTGTTGTTTAGAGTCAGTTATCCCAAATAGAGAGAGATTCGTGTTTCACCTAGCGCCTGATTATTGTTTTCAATCATCTCATAAGGGGCCTGGTTTCAGGGTGACTGCAACATAGTATCTCTGAGTGGATTAGCCCAGCAGAATAATTGAGACCTTGAGATCCTTCTGTCACAAGTATCAACAGAAAGGAGGAAAAACTGGTATTTTTTTAAACAAGGTACTTCAAAGCAGGAATTGCCTTCCAAAAATAGTAGTCAATGCTTTCAGAAGTCACTTGTGATTTCAAGGTATCACTGCTCTTTGGTATATGATTTGTTACATCTTTAGGGCTGCAGTTTTTGGAGAAGTGCTGTCTGTCTTCACTGCGCTGAGTCATATATAGGGACTGAAGAACAGTGCAGAGGGAAAAGACTTCAAACTCCTATTAGAAAGGCTGAGCTGGGAAGTGATGGAGTCTTTTGTAGGTATGACCCTCTAATGTGCCCATGGGTGAGGTGAGCTGGCCTAATCCTCTAAGGTAGCCCCATGTCATGTCTGGAGTTCCCTGAAACAAGGTGGGACAGACTCAGTGCTCCAGATGGCTTTTTTTGTTCTTATATACTGCTAATGTTCTTTTTCCAGTTCCTTTTGCTTATGGCTCAGAACAAAGACACCTTTGAGCCTGTGACATAAATGATAGAATATTTTGGATTAGAAGGGACCTCCTGTATTCCAACACCTTCCATTAGTTGATCAGCTGGGATGTGTCTGCTGGGGGCACTTTTCCTAACTCTTAACTCTCTTTATCTTTGGGTAGTTTCCTGGTTAATCAAGATCCAATTTTCATTGTTTTCTGTCACAAGTTGTGCTGGTGGGTTTTGTTGTGATAGAAAGGCAGTCTTTGCTCCCACAAGGAAGAAAGGCTGAGAGAATTTGGATTGTTCAGCCGGGAAAAGAGAAGGCTCTGGAGTGCCCTAACTGTGGCCCTCCGGTGCATGAAGGAGCTACAAGATGGAGAGGGACTATTTACGGGAGCATGTAGTCACAGGACAAGTGGAAATGGATTCAAACTAAGAGCAGGTTTAGATTAGATATGAGGAAGAAATTCTTCCCTGTGAGGCTGGTGCGGCACTGGAACAGGTTACGCAGAGAAGCTGTGGATGCCTCATTCTTGGAAGTGTTTAAGACCAGGTTGAAGGAGGCTCTGAGCAACCTGCTCCAGTGGAAGGTGTCCCTGCCTATGGTGGGGGCTGGGACAAGATGAGCTTCCTTCCTTCCAGCCCAAACCATTCTTTGATTCTATGATTGAGACATTAGGATATACTAAAGTCTTGGGATGTGTTCATATTTCAGAAACCACCCAGTAATTTAATTAGACTTGATCTCATGTGGTTTGGTTCTGTCTTTGCAGGTAGGAAATGTTGGGGGCATTGGCAAGACAGTGCAGCAGTAATTCCAACCTAATATTAGCAGGGATCCCCTTCCACACAGTGTCTTGGCACAAGCACCAGCTCTCAGCCTCCCCTTTAACTCCCTCCTTGCCAAGGAAATAAAAAGAAGCATATTGGCTCCTCTCTTCCTCCAGCAAACACACTGACAATGGAGGAAGGTTTTCCCTTCCCTTCCTCTTTCTGATTATTTTGCCTGTCATGAGAAGCACTGGCAAATCCAATTTCTTTATCCATTTTTCATTCCTGGTTGCGCATTTGAAGCACTAACGGGTGCCAAGGAAAATAAGCTGTGGTAGAAGCCCACAGGAACTCAGGGTTGCGCAGACACCGATGGATTGTGCAAGTCAATAGAGTAAAGGAGCTGCCCTATTCATATTAAAGGCTACCACAAAACAGACTCCCCAGGATGACTATACCCACAGAGGTTTCTTGTTGAAGATATGTTTATCTATATTACCAATATTCACATCTCGTTGTGAAAAAGTCTTGCAATTGAATTATTTAAGAATGGGGTAAAATAATTTCACTATTAATTTAAACACTTTTTTCAAGCATATTAATTTAAACACATTAATTTAAACATTTACTCTAAACCCACCTTTTCCAACCCAGGAATGCACTCGGCTTTACCCACTTTTAGGTCATGGTTGTATTGTTGTTTGGTTTTTGTTTTTTTTATTACTTTCTAGCCAATTAACCTCTTCCTTTTCCATCTAGCCTGGAGGTAATAACCTTGTATGATAATCTTTTTATGTTGTTTGTTAAACACTACTGTCTTGGTTTGAAAAACAGGTAGGTGTCTGCCAAGAAAGGCGGGAACCTCCCTTGGAATGGAAAATGTGATCCCCTTCCCTCCAAATTATTAAAACTTTGAAGTTGCAGGGCTTTCATCCAAAGATATGGGAAAAGGAATACCAGTTCTTTACTAGCATGTATGTGTATAACAAGGCAAACAAACAGCAACAACGGCAGCAACAACAAACAAGAACAGAAAACCCAATGGAGTCTCTTCCGCTCTTTAAGCCATTTCCCCTTGGGTGCAGTTCTGGGCAGGCAGGTGCGATGGTTCCCCCGAGCCTGCAGGGGTGCTGTGGCGAGCTCGGGGACCACGCGGTGATGGCTGCTTGGCCGAGCGGGCCACTCACGGGCAGCAGCTGTCGCCATTGCTGGGCTGCCGCACAGAGGTGACCCCTGTGGGTACACCCCTCACGCCTGCTCCGGACTCCCCCCGGACGGCCGGGAAACAAAAAAAAGAACAAGCAGATTTGTGGTGCAGGGAAACCGCAGCAGACTGGAATCTCGGAGTCCAACATGCAGGAGTGTCGGCGGCAACGCGTCGCGGGCAGAGGGTGCAGCGAGAGCTGACCGCGGTGTTTCGGCACCACATGCGCTGGTTCTGAGCCTCGAGCAGCCAGGCTAAGGGAAGCAGGCAAACAGCTCCTTCGCCTCCCGAACCCAAACAGGACCAAGCAAAACCCAGCCAAGCCTCCTCACCTTTTTCTCTTGATATTACCTGCAACCTGCCCCCAGCCAGGGCCATTTCAGTGGAATGTTGTGATATCTTTTGTTTCCTAATTACCCTATTTGTCTCTCAGGCAACGCTGTCTCGCCCCCGCATTGTCCTTCTTCCAGGTAGCAGACGGAAGAAAAATTCACTGAAAAAACCAAACCCAGGTCAACTACTTTTGAAGCAAGCTAAGCTAATGACACAGGTTATTAAACCTCACACTTGAGGATATGAGATGATTGGTTGCAGACTCTGGATGGTTTTGTTCCCTCCCCACCTCCACTCTCCCTGGCCATCGTGGCTATGCAGTGGTGCTAAGGGCCAGTGTGAGGGCAGTGTCACCTCCCTCTGGAGCAGTGCACCTTATGAGAAAGACAAGGGCAAGCAGGGACCAAGACACACTCCTGCTCTGTCTCTGTGTTCCAGTCTTCTGGGATTCTCAGCAGACCTGGGTTTTCTGAAATCTCAGTCTGAGTCCTGGTGTTGGGAGATGATAGGAAATTTAAAAATTTTTAATGTAACTTCAGTCAATTTTCACAGAACTGACTAATGTTGTCACTCCAAGACAATTGCGTAATTTGGGACCAATGTGAAATGAACAGGGCTACAGCCTTTATTAATATTCAGCTCTTGATTAAATAAATCAGCTGGACAGGGGGGCCAACAGCATGCGCACTTACTGCTGCTGCTCCCACTTACAATCTGGAGAAAGAGGAGGTGTGTAGATCTGTTGCTAGGGTGCAGTGCAGCAGATGTCTGCATCCTGTCCTCATGGAAGCACCGGAAGACTCACTTTTCTCAGCTGGAAGTCCAGGGTAGACGCTAGCCAAGTTTCTTGTAGGTCAGGATGACAGGGCAAAAAAGCTCAAATCAGGATTAGGAGAAGCATCTACCCTTTCCTCACCCTGGGGTGTATTTTAGGTCCTCTGATTGTGTGGCGGCTTGTTGTCCGAGGGACTTTTATTCCACAAAACAATACCATGATGCCAAAGGTCTCTCTTATTTGCATGCACCTGCCTCTTCTCAGTCTCAGGCACCATTCCAGGAAGCAGTGAAGATGAGATCCGAGGAAAAAGGGAGTATAATTGACAACAGTTAGGGAGATAAGGATAGGCTAATCAACCAGTGATTGACTCTTTCAGCATTCTAATTCAGCAATGCAGGGGCTTACTAGGAACTTGTTTCTTACAAATGAACATTGAACCAATGAATTTCTAAGGGGTTTGACTGTACAAGTGTCTGAAAAATGTAATAAAATCCATGTGTCATGGAATGATTTTCTCTGCACACACTAGCTATGTGTGGATAAAATTATTTCTGTTGCACATCCTGGCCAGAATAAAGTGAAAGGAATGAGATAGATTTGTCTTCAAAACAAACTGTGGATGTGCTGATATGTAAAGGCTAGATACTGAGAGGTGAAAAGCAATGGGAGAAATTCCACTGATTGATGAAAGGAGTGAGGAGGATTTGTCTTTACAAACAAACTGTGGGTTTGCTGATAGGTAAAGACAGATACTGAGAGACAAAAGAAGCAATGGGAAAAACCATAAATTCCATAGGAAAAGAAAAATTGAAGGGTATATGTTTGAAGGAGGTCTGTATTAAGCGATTCGGGAAGTCTGTACCTCTCAAGTATCTCAGCCAATGGGGAAAGAGAGAGGGAAATGTGGCCAGGAAAGTAGGATATAAAGGAGGCTGCATACTCCAACAATTTGAAAGACCCCGAGGGAATGCCCCATGGTCTCTCCCTTTATTGAATAAAGTAACAGGACTCATCTGTCTCCTTTTTGGACATAAACCTCTGGTGTTTGTGGATTTATCTACTTGACAAAAGTAATCCCTTCATTCTCTAAGATTAAAAATGTTGTTGGAGGGTTTTTGTTTTTTCCATAGTTTTGGTGACACTGGCAAGGGGACCTAGAGTGAGTTCCATATGCTTTACTGTCAAGAATCATTTTGAGCAGGACCTTGAAATTAAAGGGTGACTCTTCCTGTGTGAACATTAGGAGTCATTACGGAATCCACATTATCTGGAATGGTCTTGGCCAAATTAATGTTCTTCCCAGATAGCACTTCACCTTGCCATGTAGTTGGATATGCTCCTTCCTTTCCTCATCCTGCACAGACATATAGGCCCTGACGTGTTCCAGAAGCAGCCATGCACAGATCAAGGATCAGCTTGTGACTTTGCTACCAAGAGCAGAAAGGTGACAGTGGTGAGAACTTTTGGAAAATCTCACTCTGGAGCTTCAGTATTCTAACCTCCTTGTCTCTGAAATAGAAAGAGGAGTTCACATTTTAAAAATATTGCTTAATAAGTGGGTAGACATAAATTCTTATCCCACTAAAGATGTAACTCCAGCAGAAGAAAACAGCAAGCTGTTCATTAGCTGTTAGAGATATAAGTTGCGTCTTGGAGAAAGCAATAAATTTGTTTTCTTGCACATTGGCACATTTTCCTCCTACCTTCTGCTGTCCTTCCCCAGATAGTTAAAACTGTTTAAGGGCAATTTCTGTCACCCAAGCATGTCACTGCCCTTTGCTGGCATGAGCTGATATGTGGACGCTAACAGCTTGGTCAGAGAAAAGTTCTCAGCTTCTGCAACCTTCTGCAAAGGTTTTCTCTAGCTGTAGAAAGAGAATCGTTTCCCACAGCTAGAGGATGAGAAACCTTGTTATAAATGCATATTGTATTGTTGACTTTTAACAAATATTAAAATGAATGTCATATGTGTAATGTAAGAAAACGAAGTGGTATGGAAATAGTTCGTTTTAAAAAGTATTGTGATTTCTTAGGGTTATATCATATGTAGAATGTTTCTTTATGTAGTTAACTAAGGATAGCAAAGATAAGCAAGGAAATTCCCCAAATTCCTGGACTATCTGGTTGAAGATAACATCGACAGGCCTCAGACCCTGGAATGAAGAATCTATCTATCAAAAGTGGAAGGCAGAATAACTGGATAGGGGGGACTTGAAACCCAAGAGATACCAAAAAAGGAATAGTTGAATGATGTATAGAAATCTATGAATATGTATGAGACTTGGGCATTTAACAGAAGAGGTTTGTTAGCTAAGGTGTGCCTCTGGCATCGTGCCAAGCACCCGGCCGTATTAACTCTTTGCTTTATTTCTGTCTCCTATTGTCCCTTTTATTAAACCCCTTATTGAACCCTTTAAAATTTTACCAAGAGTGTGAATCGCCCCAAACCGGGCCAGGAGACACTTCAGAGACAGAGTCAGAGCAGTGGGTATTTGCTTTATTCGGCGCACTGGGTGTGTGGGGATCGCTCCTCC
>VZRF01011357.1:122609-153241 GCA_013396875.1 Vireo altiloquus
TGTCTCGGACCAAGTTCTGCACATTTGGTGAAAACCTGACGTTTGCATTGCAACTGTACCTGCTCTGGACTTGGACGTCTCGTGACCTGAGACATATGCTGCAGCTGCCTGGAGAAAGAGGGTCGGCTGGAACCCCTGATGGCATTTGAACAGCTGCCCAACTGCCCAGGTACGTGCCCATGGACCTTTGCATAAGCAGGGACGTATCCTGGTGTGGGGAAGATGGGTCAGTGACCATCCAGACAGGACAGTTTGGTAATTTTTTCTTGGCACTCGATGTTATCTGTTATTGATATTGAAATACCTGACGACTCTCTCCATGAATTTTTAAAATGGACTAAAGGACATGGTTTTAAAGTGAACTGTAACACAGCCTTCGATCTGGAGGCTTGGAGAGAAGTGGGAAAAGGACTCATTTCTGAAGTTGCCCACGGTACTCAGAACGCAAGTGGTCTGGTTTCTACCTGGGGCTTGTTATATAATGCTTTGAAACGGTGCTTGGGAAAGAAGCCGGGACAGAACTCACAATCCTCCTCTTTGGAGGAGAGACACGCAGGCTCTCTTGAAGCCGAGGTGTCCGACGGGGAAAAGACTGACGGAAACGCGAGCAGGGACTTCTTAACTCCAACGGGATCGGAGGGGGTGTTGTATGCCTCTCCGTCCCCCCCTCAACTCTGGCTCGTTGCGATCTCCCTCGCCCATGCGGCAACTCGGAGAACCGCCCCCGACCACCCCTTCAGCGCCCTCTGAGGTGAACATGACTCTAACCGCGCCGGTAGAGTCCGGCCCTGCTGTGCCCGGTGGTTCTGCAGGGACGCAGGCACTCAGTGTGCCTCCCACGCAGCCACAGTTTGCTCTTTCCCCACGCTCGGCTGCATCTACCTTCTCGATGCTGTATCGGGACGTGCTGTTGCTGTCTAAGCAGGCATTCATACGAGCGGCAGAGCTTTTTCAGTCGCTCTCCTGTTTTTCGACGCCTCTGGTGGCGCCGGGGGGACTTCCCCCCCCTTTACCCCCACCCGGCCCGGCCCGGCCGGTGCTGGTGCAGCCGGGAGCGAGGTCTCAGCAAAGCCCGCAGCAGGCGGCACTGAGCGCCGGGGAGCGCGGTGCGGGCGGGGCCGCCCAGCCCTGCACAGCCCCCGCGGGGTCAGCTGGGGGCACGGCTGTGCCACCCCGGCCCGCCTGAGAGCCCCGTGCGGGCGGGGTCGCCGGGCCCCGTGCAGCCCCTGCCGGGGTTGACCAGCGTCATGGCAACACATTTGGAGGCTTTGCTCCACTTCCCGGACCTGGGGCGGCTCGGCTCGGCCCGTGCAGGTTCCGGTCCAGGTTTCCCAGGCTGTTTGAGTTGCGCAGGCTGGCACGGTGTGGTTTGTGCAGCCTGGTCAGCCTCCCGGGGTCCTAGCGCCGACCGTGCCATGGAGGTCCCGGGCTGCCGCGGCCGTGCAGCCGGGCTCGGTGCTGGCACCCCGGGCGCTGTCCTGGCACAGCTGGTTGCCTTGGCTGTGCACTGCGCGGCACTCACGCTGCCTCCGCAAGCAGCGAAACTGCCAGCCGCTGCCCCTGCTCTCGTGACTTTCCCTAGTCCGTCCGGGGCGGCTTCATTTCCCCTGCCGCAGCCTCTGTTGGGTGAAATGAACAGGGCAGAAGCCTTTATTAAAGTTCAGGTCTCTATTATGTAAATTATCAGAACAGGGGTTCTCGACAGGATCCACTCCCAGCATGGTAGCTCCCACTGGCCACCTGGAGAAAAAGGAGGCAGATCAATCTGTTGCTAGAATGCAGTGCAACAGATATCCCAGTCCCATCCTCACGGAAGCTCTGGAGAACTTGCTTTCCTTGATTCTGTTATAAACGAGGTAGGATAATTAAAATTAACAACAAATAAAGTTTATTCCGCGACCAAAAGTTCGGTAACGCGAAAAACCACGATCGGATAAAGACAGCCCCGAGCCTAGGATTTCGGAGCCGGGTGAACGTATAGCACTGACCTCTATCGCATCAGTGTTCTCCCGTTCACAATTACCCCAAGAAGGCACCGATTTTTATACAGCCTTCGCTGGAGTTCGTTCTCCCGTCCCCATTACATATTCATTTTCCTATTCCCTTTGTCCACCCTGCTCTTACAAAAAGCTTTATTTCTCGTTTCGGATGAGACAAAGAGTCTCCCTTCCTTCGATGAATAGTTCGTTAGTAAGTTCGGGATCTCATTACGCCCTGATGGATATCTTGTTTCTAATTTCGGGAGTCTGGGAACTCAATAATCGCGGTGATTAGGTGTTATCTTCTCACTGTCCGGGCGTTATCACCCTAGGTGTCGCCGATACTTTTCCTGATGTAATCTCCATTCCTGGTACCAACCTATGTCTTCAAATGCAAATGAAGCCTTCTCTTTCTGCTGCAGCGAGGCGTTGCAAAATTCTTTCCTGTTCGTGGTTTCTTTTACAGTCCTGGATTTTATTTTAACTAAGTACACAACTTAATACAACATAAAAACGATATTTGGGCATGAATTAATACTTCATTTACAACAATTTGAAGTCCAGTGCACACACTAGTCCAGGTCAGTGTGACAAGACAGAAAAAGCCCAAGTCAGGATTAGGAGATGCATCTGCTTGTTCTTCAGTCTGGATGTCATTTAGGTCCTTCGATTATGTGATGGCTCATTGTCCCAAGGGGCTTTTATTCCAAAATATGATCCCATGATGCCGGTGGTCCCTCTTATTTGCATATGCCTGCCTCCTCTTGGTCTCCGGCACCATTCCAGGAAGCAGTGAAGATGTGATCCGAGGAAAAAGGGAGTACAATTAGCAACAGTTAGGGAGATAAGTACAGGACAATCAACCAGTGATTGACTCTTTTAACCTTCTAATTGAGCAATGCAGGGGCTTACTAGGAACTTGTTTCTTACACTGGGCTCGGGCGGGAATTTGAATGTAGCGCTGACAGCTCAGCTGCCTTCGGCTCTGCCGTTTGCAAGTCTGAAAACGGCCGAAAATTCTCCTTTTGCCCAGTTGCTGGCAGTGCCAGCCTCTGTCCCTGTCCAGCAGCCTGTGCTGGCAGGAGGGAGCAGAACTTTACCAGTTGCTGCCCGCGATCACGTAATTTCTCCCGGTCCAGCCGGGCCGGCCGCACCCTCCTCGCCGCGGCTTCTGCTGGGGCCGGGCAGGGGCTCGAGGGTGGTGCTGACGGCTCGGCCGTCTTCGGCCCTGCTGTTTGTAGATCAACAGGCGGCCAAGGGGCCCATCCCGGGGGATACCCCGGGATCGCTGCCACCCGCGCTTTCCCGACCCGCGCTGCACACCCTGCGGCCGGCGCTGCCTGGCAGCGTGAGGCGGGAGGATCTGCCCGGCCCCTGGGGACCATCTGCTGTGCCGAGGTCGAGCGCACTAGTTTTGGGAAATGGCACTTTGCCAGAGCGAAGGGGAAAGCAGATAGGCGACATTGTCTGCAAAAATGAAGCAAAGAATGCAATTTTGTTTCATTCTGACATTGAAAAGTCTTCTTTTGAGTTATGTATCCCCAGGATGGATCAGCAGACTCAGGAATGCCAGCTTTGGACCTGCGGAATCGACCCAGATCCTTGTACTGCGGACACCCTGAGTCAACATTCACAGATGCTATGTACCCTGACTGCCTGACATCTTCCGGTCCAAGAAAGACAGTAATTGCAGCTATTTCTGCAATTCCCTTCAAGTTTTGGGGACGGGAGGTTTTGGCAAATTAGGAGTACGGGTTGCAATGTGATTTTTGATGGGGATCATCTTCAAAAATAAAAACCAAACCAAACAAAAAAAATCTGAGCTGAAGATACAGTTCTGCTGTTCACAGCCCTGCAGTTTCATGGCCCTGCAGTTTCATGGCCTGCAAGAAGTGGCTGTGGAGGAGTTTCCGCTTTGAAAATACTCAAAATTCTAAATTCACATGCTTGTCCCTGTTGTCTTACATTTAAAGGGGACCTTGCCTTGGGTTCATTTCGAGATCTAACTTCTGAGGCACGACAAGTGCTGAAAGAAGTCTGACAGGTTGTTTTGTTTGTCAAGTTTCTCGAGTGGATCTTTGAATCTATTGATACTGTTGCCTTGTCACCATCCTAGATTTTCATTCTGCAGGTGTCAGTGAAAATGCCGTGAACAAGGGTTCGATCCTTTGCACATCTCACCGTCTTCACTGACAGCTCTGAAAAACAGAGGAAGCCACTGGTACCTGGAGGAATGATTCTGGGTGGCAAGTGCTGGAAGAACATGAGTGAAGCTCTTCTCAGTGGATGAAGTGAGGGCTGTTGCTATGGTCCTCCAAAGGTTTTTTTGTTCAGGTTTCTCTGAATTTGGTCACTGAATCTGCTTGTGTAAGCAGGCATCACCCAACCTTTGGCTTGTTCATTTGTGAAGAGCCAACAGTGTGGGTTTGCTTTCCTGTCAAGACTCTGAAACGTGCATTTTGCACACTTGGTCACACCACTTATCAAGTTTCATAATAAATGGACTCAAACTCGAGTTCATGACAGAAGGTAATGCACACACTGACAGAATGGCTTGCCTGCATATCAGCAATGAAAAAATTATGCAAACCAAAGCATCACATGGATTTTCCACAAAGGTGGAAAAGAAAAAAAAAAGAATATATTTATGTATAGTGTGGGCATTTGCTCGCACTGAAAAGAATATGATGCCATTGCCCAAAAGAGGCTGGTTTTGCTATCTTAGGCATTCCTTCTTCTGTGAAAACGGACAGCACCTCAAGGAGACATGCTAGTTTTCACATTGTGACACACAGACCTCGCAATCCACATTTTTTTTTAGAAATACAGAAAGCGGGAATGCATGAAGAGGTCGTGCAGAGTCAATGAAGGAAAAACTTTGTATATATATATATAATGCTACCAAATTCAGAGAATCCTGTCATGCTCCATCATTTTCTCTCACTGCGGCCTTCAGGAGAAGTGGCACTGGTGCTCTTCTCAGCCAAGAGGCTGCTGGAGAAATCTTTCAGCCCAGTCACATCCAAATGTGTCATTTCACTGTCAAGAGTTTTGTGCCTTGCTTCCTGACAGAGCATTTTTCTCTGCTCTGTGGAGGCTTTCATGCCTCCAAGCTCATTCCCTTGGCTGTGGTTTCGCTGGATAGTAGATACTTCTGTTGATGCTTCAGTTTCCTGGGGAGCTCTCTCCTCTGCTGGGGGACTGGCTGCACTCAGTGGTGCCGTCTCTCCCCCATCAGCAGCAGACTCACACACTGAAGAGTCTTCCTCTGGTTTGTGGCCTGCAGGCGAGACATGCCTGTCCCAAGCAGGCCTGTGCAGGCTGTTGTTTGGGCTTGCGGGTGTGCTTTGTCTCCACAGATATGGGGAAACAATGGCTACCTGAAAATGTGTTTGTCCCAATCTGCAGCACCAGAACCAGAATTGCAGCACCAGAAGCCGACAGGTGGCTGCAGGAATGAGGCCAACAGGCAGTGCTCAGATGATGAAGGATCTGATCATGAAGCAGATGGCCTGTCCACAAGCAAAAATGAACTTTGACTTTAAAATTGCTGTTTTTTCACTTTAGGTGTGTTTTTTCACTTCAAGTGTGTTTTTCACTTCAGGTGTGTTTTTTCACTTTAGGTGTGCTTTTTCACTTCAAGTGTGTTTTTTCACCTTAAGTGTGTTTTTTCACTTCAAGTGCCCTTTTGATAGAATTAAGAATGTAACTGGATGTGGAATGTAACTGAAGTAGATAAGCTCATGGGGTTGCTGAGGAATCTCCCTGTCCACCTCAGTGCTTGTTCTCCTTCTGCAAGGGGCCCCGCAGAAGGATTGCAGATGCTACCTTTTTGTTCTCAGACAAAAGGGGGAGATGTGGACACTGACAGCTTGGTCAGAGAAAAGTTCTCAGCTTCTGCAACCATGAGAAAGGTTTTCTCTAGCTGTGGAAAGAGAATCGTTTCCCCTAGCTAGAGGATGAGAAACCTCAAGAAAGTTTTTTAAACCTCTGGAATGTTTTGAGAAAATTTATCTCAATGGTATTTGTTGCCTTTGTTATCCTAACGGTTTTATTCTGTAGCTATCCAATTGTAGCTGTACCTTGGTCAGTTTCTCTTGGCCTCTCCTCCTGAGCTGCTGAGGAGCAGCAGGTCAGAGAGAGAGCATGTCTGCCTGTTTGCTTTGCATGAAATATACATATATGCATGAAATAAAGAAGATATTTGCCTTCTGATCTGGAGTCAATCCTATGCTGCAAGAGGCCAAACCTGGCCATGAGTTGCAACACTGATAAGCCCTCTGCAGCACATAATGCAATGGCTTATTTTTGCAAAGTTCAGAGCACCACCACTCCACTTGTTGGTTACCTGTATAAAGAGGGTCTGTAGCATCATTTAATTGTTCAAAGCAAAGAGAAAAGCAGTGGAAAAAAAAAAAACAAGTGAAAAGATAAACTGTAGATAAGCTCATGTTTTCTATTCTGAACAATAGATGAGAGACCTAAAGTAATAATGACATCAGCATTTATTGTATCTCTGGCCCAAAAGCTGCCTGTTAAATTCTACCTAATTTCAGACTTGGTTTAAAACAAAGTAGCAATCTCTTCTGAGCCTCTTTTATATGTCCATTTTTATTGTAAAGCTATAAAGGGATTTTATTTTTTTATGATTTGCCTTTTAATGTCCTCCAGCATTGTGCCCTTGCTCATCCATTAGCTCCAGTGTGGGCTGACATGCTGCAGCCCAGGTCTCTTAATATCGAAAGGCAGCCCCAGTGAGTGGTTGGAGAGGCATGGGCTCTGGTGTGAACAGTCACACCTGTGTGACAGAGTGTGCACAGCTTTGCTCAGCAGGTCCTTAGCAGCACTGATCAACAGGCTTTCCTTGGCAGAACCCTTCAGGTCATACCTCCAAATATACAGTCTGGAGTGGGAATTTATGTACTCTGTGTAATGTGCATGCCTTGAACCGAGTCCTTCCCGAAGTAAAGCTGCAAGACACTGTCTCCATAAGAACTCAATATTGTCTAATAAAAAGAGCTGCAGTTTTATCTTGTCATTATTTCATTACAAGTACTTGCAGTAAGTATTTTTAGACCATTTCCATAGTTTGTTACAAATTTTGGCTATTAACTCTTGTAATGTATTTTCTTAAATTATTTTGACTTTCACATTTATATGACCTACATGTTTGGATTAATATTGTGATTTCAGCCAATAATTCTTAACCAAACCCTGTGTTTTTATTTTGAGCCTTGCACATCAATTCCCAGACTCAGAAGCCACATGACTTTTAGTGTTGCAGCATAAGTGATAAAACCCTGAAGTCCCAGAAGCTTCCAGTTTGGCATCCAGCTGCTTTTCTCTGATTTTCTATGAGAAACCCCACCAGGATCCCCAGTCTGAGCAGAGACCAAAGGGGGAACTTCCCTGGGACGAGAAGTACTAGCTCACCATACAGCTGCCTAATAATGCCCTCAAGAGTGGGAAATCCAGGGACAAAAATTAGAGTCCACTGGAATGAACCAGTCTTTCTAAACCCCAAGCCTGAAAGCTGGTTGTTGGCATGGTTGTGTTAGACAGCTCCAAAGGGTTGCTGTCTAAAAAGTAAAACAATATGTTCTCCTTCTTCCTACTCCCACACAATCACCAAATATTTCCACAGGGAATTCTTCAACACTGGGGAAAAAATAGAATACAAAGATGAGCCCTTTCAAGGTCTCTGTTAGTGTTCCAGGTACTGTGCTAGGTCCCAGGAGCTGGAGCTGTCTGTCTTATACAAGAGCTGCAATGCCTGCTGGAAAAGCACATGTACCCAAGAACATGTTCATTATGATTCTATTAAGCTCTTCACTGATATGCTTAAAGATAAGGACAGAGTCAGGCTAATCATGATCTCTCTCCCTTTCTTCCCTTCATCCTACATTTCAACAGCCTTGTGGCTAGGTCTCGCAAGTGAAAATGTATCTCTAGAAAACACTTTTCTTCCTCTCATTATGCTACTGGTTAATATTTATAGCAAATGGAGATGCAATTTGGAATCATTTAGGCTGTTATGCCATCATCAGTGGTGACTATTTTAGACTGGATATTAGGAAAAATTTCTTCACTGAAAGGATTATCAAGCCCTGGCACAGTGCTGGTGTAACCACCTCTGGAGGGATTTAAAAGCTGGGTTGATGTGGCACCGGGGAATGTGCTTTTGTGGTGGACTTGGCAGTGCTGGGGGAATGGTTGGACTTGATGGCCTTAGAGGTTTTTGAAACCTAAATGATTCTATGTTTCTATGTCAGTAAAATGGCAGATGGTTGAGAACAGGAAAGTTTCTCTTTTGTAACATGGGACTTTGGTCCCTAATTCAGGAAGATAAGGACAACTCACTATGTACCTCTGTGCCTTGTGTGCACTTATAAGTGGAATCACTGGTGTGGCATTTCTCATGGAAGTATTTGGCTATGAAAAGGTAAGGAATGAACAGGATGAGGCCTCAGCTTTGGGAGATGCAGTTTTGCTTCTGGCTGAAGCTTTGTGTGTTGTCTGAAGCAGTTACTTCTATAATGACCAAGTCTCACCCAACTGAAACTTCCCTGTACCTAAGCAACCGCCTTCCCCTCTTGGAAATGATGGATTCAGTGATCTGTGTTGTAGTGCTGCTGGCTAGAAGGTTGTAAATCGCATGCATGTGCTTCCAGAAATATGAGATACCACACTGGCTTTTAAAGAACTGCTGCAAAAGTGATGCTGATGAAAGGTGCCCCTCGCAGGGGGTGTGCGCTGAAGCGCAGCCTGTGCTCAGACAGGCCCATGCATCACTGGGGGATGAGCACAGTGCCCAGCAGCAGACGCTTCCCTTCAGGGGCTGCTGAGCCCAGGGAAATAGCTCTTCCCAACATGTTTTGTGGTAGCTTGGCATGTAACTGTACATGAGCTATCGCTGAGGTGATTGCAAGAAATCAAGAGCTATTTAGAAACAAAATGAGAATGAAACAAATCATAGAAGCAATGCCTTTCTGATTCAAAAGGATGCCTCTGTCCCTCAGCCCTGGCAACCCTGTGGATTGGGTTAGTAGCTGGTGTTATTGTCCATCTTTGAAGCAGGTGATGCCAGTTTGTACCAGGTCAGATATTCACATCAGCAAAGCAACAGAAGTCACAATGCTAGAGCAGCAAACACACTATTATCATCTTTAGCAGTGACTTAGTGGGACCTTGCTAAGGAATGGGCTGTGGCTCTGAGTCTGTGCCTCGTTCTGATGCTGGCTTTCTCGGGCAGTAAAAATGATGTTTGCTACCTCCTTGTCTTGGTTTGAAAGACAGTTGTCTGCTAAGGAGGGCAGGAGCCTCCCTTGGAATAGAAGATGTAACCCCCTTCCCTCCAAATTATTGTAATTTTGAAATTAAGCAGCTTTCAGGCAAAGATATGAGGAGCAGGAATAACAGTTCTTTACTAATAGATATATATAACAAGGCAAACAAACAGCAGTAACTGTGGCAGTGATACCAAACCGAGCAGAGCCAGAGCAGCCTCTCCCGGTGAGCAGGGCGGGTGCGATGTTCCCCCGCGGCTGCAGGGGGCGCTGCGGAGCGAGCTCGGCACCACGCGGTGATGGCGGAGGGGAAGTCACTGCACAGACCCTGTGAGGGCAGAGGAACCTCGCGAACAGCAGGCTGGAGCAGGAGAGATGGACCCAAATCCTGGGTTGTAAATGAGATGTACCAAACACCGGAGCTGCAGCAGGACCTCCGGATGTCTCGGCAGACAGGGGGTGCCGCGGCTACAGTGTAGCAAAAAACTCACAGCAGCAGCAGCCATAGCAGCAGCAGGAACAGCAGCAGAAGCAGCAGAAAGCTGAAGCAGCAGCAGCGGCAGAAAAGCAGCGGCAGCAGCAGAGGAGCGGCGGGCAGGACGGCCTCTGTCTCTCTCCCCTCCAGACGCCAGAGCACACGAGCCAGGCTGTGCCTGCTTCCCCTCCAGTTCCAATCTCGCGCGGCCTCTCTGCCCAATGAGAAATTCCAGGCAAAGAGGGCAGCCAGCTGGACCCTCCCCCTGTGGCCAGGTCCCTTTATTTCTCTTAAGTGCCCAGCAATTTGTCCCTTAGCAACAAGACATGGGGAAAAATTCCTTTAGGGAAAAAGAAAAAAAAAAAAAAAGAACGAACAGGGAGCTTCTAAAACCCCAACACTCCTGCTTGTTGTTATATGAGTAATTGTTGGGGCAACACTCTCCAGTCTGTGCTGTGAGAACTGTTGAGTGGCTTTAACAGGCTTGGTGGTTTTGTGATTTTTTTTCAGTTTTCTGGCTAAAGCAAAGCTTTGCAAACTCTTGTACTGGTACAACTTGGGGATACAGGGATGGTTGTACCATGTCCTCCACTGGCCTGATGCCAAAAAGAGAACAAATTATTGATTTGTGCCCAAAGGGAAAGCACAAAATCTGTCTCACCCTGTAAGCCTGGCTCCTCAGACGGCAGTGGCTGCAGGTTGCCTTGAATTAGCCCTCATGAAAATGCTTGCATTTGAAATGGGCTCCTCTTTTATAGTCTCCCATTTGAGTTGGTTATTCATGGCTGTATCATATTTTATCCTTCTGCTTGGTGTCCTGTGTGCTAAACACCAAGTATTTCCCACTTGTTCAGAGATCACAGAATAGCTGGGACCAAACTCATGTTTCAGAGGGAAAGGCAGCAGAAATCCAAAAGTGCATTTACAAGGTGGGATGTGATTGCACTCCTCTTGAGCTGATGGAACTGCATCCGAGAGCTGCTCATCTCAAATAGAGCCAAATTTGAAGCAATGATTCTGATTTTGCTGGAGAAGGTGTTTAGGACTGACAGCTGTAGTGATGCCTTAGGTTTTAACTTTTCTGTTTTTCAAATCCTGTACTGCCTAGTGTGTAACTCTGAAGTTCCGTGTGGCCTGTTAGCCTGTGGCCTGTAGCCTGTTAGCTACTGTTCTCTCATGCTGGTTAGATATAACAAGCCTCTCTAGGTTTGCTCTTCAAGGATACCAGGCCCCAAAATGTGTAAACTAAAGCCTAGAGGGGGGGAAACTTGGGGTAATTACATAATTAACTGAGATTACAGTTGGAGAATTAACTCTGATATGCAAATGGACCAAACTTATGAAAGTGTGAAGAACCTTATCTTGGGTGTAGCCTTTTGACTGCCCAGGGTGTACCTTTGAAGGCCCTTCAAATAAACACCTACTTTTATTCTCTTATTCTTGTCTAGTCTCTGTTTTAGGTGGCCACCACAAGGCACGAGTAGCACTGTCAGCTGTGTGACAGCAAGGAGAAAAGTCCCCTCCTGGCATTTATTTCTGAAAAAAGTGCTGCAGGGCTCTTCAGAAACGAAAAATAAAGTAGTAGCTTTAGCAGAGATTCGCTCCAGTCTAGCTCACAGTCACCCCAAACCTTTTTGTAACCAAGGTGCAGCTTAGGGAAGGAAGTAGGATCTGGACTAATGGGAAAAGGAGGTAGCTGCATACTCTGGGGATTGGGACCATCTTTGCTTTCTGCTTAGGACTTGGGGTTGAACCTAGCCTCTCCCCTTGGGAATGGCTCTGCTGGGAAGCAAGAGCTCCTGGTGGAGGCTGAGCGAGGTCTGCTGCAGGCTGGCTGTCAGCTCTCCCCTGCCCCTTCCTGCCCCATCAATTTTGTGAGGAAAACCCAAGCAGCCTGGTAAATGCCAATTTTGCAGTACAGCCCAGACGGCGTTGAAGGAGTCCAAGAGATTCCCCGTTTGCATGAGCATGGGGAGCGTGGCACCAACCCCGCTGACCAGCTACCGCTGCTGCCCTGTGCCTGGCTGTTCTCCACAGTCACTGCCTGCTCCATCTTGACCCAGAGAAGCTGCCTGAGCACTGATAGAGGAGAAGTGACAAAACTGCAATCTAAATGTGCCTCTTTCAAGCTCTCTGAATGCCAGAAAACACCTGACACACTGTGTTGGGGAATGCTGGCTTTTTCTTGCTGTGCTCTTGACAGGGGCATTAAAATGTATTTATGTAATAGCTGGGGATGGCTTGCCCTGAGGAGTGAACTTAATTCTTAGTCTGCCAGGCACTCCTTGGTGAGTGACAGTGATTTGTCCCCTGTGTGTTCATTCTCCTTTTTGCCCTCTTGCTTTCCCCTTGCATTTTATAGAACTGTATTTGACAGGCTAATTTCATATAACTAATAACATTATGTAGTGGAATGAGCTCAAATGTCCGTTTATCTCTCCAATGCTGAACTATTTGGTAAACACTCCTTTTCCCAACTCTCCTCTTGAGCCTCTGCCATGGTTCAGTTTTCTGATCTCCCCTTAAAACAAACATTTTGATGAGAAGTGCTCCCACATCTATCTTCCACATGACTAAGCCAGGGAAGTGCTTTATACAGCCAAGAGAGACCCTTTAGTGACAGGATGCAATGAGTAACTAAACAAAAAGCTAACCTGAAACTGGCTATTTTAATTCCTCCAGTAAAATTCTTGACAGCACATCTCAATCCTTCCCCTCATCTTGACATTGAAATAAAATGAGTGCAAAAATCCCAGCAATGCCAAAATCAGGGAGAGTGTCTGTGATGACTTTGAAAGGCATCAGGCTTTGCTCCTGCAAAAAGGAGGATCATTTTGGGTCTTCTGGGTCTTGCCATTCTCCCTTGTTCTTCAGCCACAGAGATCTGTGTTGTTTTGCCCATCTGAGAGGAACCTTTAATGTAGAGAGGACTTGGGTACACGTTTTACAGCCCCCTGTGTGGGGGCTGGTGGGGGCAGCTGTGGAAATGCAGAGCTGCAGGTCAGCACAGGACACGGGACAAATGACATCTCTGGGTGCCTAATTAGTGGGATTTCCTTAGCAAGACTCACCTCAGGGTTTGTAGTTGAGGATAAATATTGCTGTGAGTGCACACAAGCTGCAATCATCCACAGAAGTGTCCAATGGGTATTGTCACAGCTTCCTAAAAAGTTTTTGCCGTTGGCCACCAAAATGTCTTGGGGCAATCCGTTCCACTGGGTGAATCTATTGGGAGAATCTTTGGAGCAGGCAGCTACATCTCCTGGGTGTTGGTTGGAAAACCAACAAAGTCAAGATGAGCAAAGATGAGCCTATGCGGTATCATCAATTTCTTTATTCTACACTAGATCTTCAAAACTGCTCTTATCCCCTTATTGTCCTCTTTGGACATCCCATCTGCATCCCCTGTTCCTACATGGAAGAATCAGTTGGAGGTCACTTTTGAAGAATCAAAGTGTCCAGATCTGTTTTAAAGCTAATACTTTTTAAATACCTTTTTTTCCTGAGTAGTTGCTTTTTCCATCATATTACACCTAAAAAATAATTACTTTTCTCCAGGTTTAGTCAAAGCTCCCATCAAATTCTTTTTTATCCAGGTGCAACACCCCCCTCTGATTGAAAACGGAACCTTTTACAGTGGGACCCTGCCCCCTGGCTACATCTTTTCCCATCCATGGGTCAGCCTTGATTTCTCATGTTAGCATGGAGTTTTGTGACAAAATAAATTCTCAATTAAGGGAAGAGTGGAGGGCAGGCACAGCTCAGAGCTGGCAGCTTCCCATACCTCATCCATTCAATAGAGTCATGTAAATGAATCTGCTTATTACCTGCTTTGCAGAATATCACAGCACTTCCTCCCAAAATGGGAGAAACTGATGTTTTTCTACTCATTACCTGTACTCCTACATCCCATGTGTGAATGTGACAGGCAAGGCTGGTGGTGGAGCAGCAGACCTTGCCCTCTGTACATACACTTACATAGCTGTATCCCTAGATAACATGTATGTTGTCCTAGGGTCAGCCCTAGGATTGCATCTAGCATGTAATAAAGCAAGTTAAGTGTGAAGGGAGCTTCTGCAGGCAGTGGGGACCACCCCAGCAGCAAAACTGCTTGCTCTCTGCCTTGGCCTTTGCTCTTTGTCCATGTGGGTTGACACGCCTGCTCCTGGTGAATTAGAGCTTCAAGATAGAAAGGAGAAGACATTCCCTTCATTTATAGTGAGGAAGCAGAATGCTTGAGAAAATAATCAGTATGGACAAATGCTGAGGTTTTAGGCGTTCCCCTTTTGTTTTTCTTTTTCTCTTAAAGGAATTTTCCCCCATAGTTTTGTTGTTAAGGGTCAAATTGCTGGGTCCTTAAGAGAGACAAAAAGACCTGGCCACAGGGGGAGGAGTCCAGCTGGCCATCCCCATTTACCTGGGGTTTTCCCATTGGGGCAGAGATGCCATGAGATTTGAACTGGCAAAAAGAGGCTGGGTACAGCCCCTAGCTCTGTTATTCTCCTGGCATTTGGAGGAGAGAGAAGCCTCTCTTGTGGTGGAGGGAATTCATTGCCATTGCAGACCCCTGCCTTCTTTCTGCCGTGAGTGGAGCTTGCTCTCTGGAGCGGCTGCTGCCCCGGGACCCTATTTTAACGCCCTATCTCACCAAAAAGGTATTTTTTTCCCTCACAGTCTGCTCGGTTGCCTCAGGGGCCCCAGGGACCCCAAGCCTGCCTTTTCCTGCCCTACTGGGAGCCAGACTGAGGCTGCTGTGCCCCTGCGGTTCCTTTGCCACTGCTTTGAGCCTTTTGTTACACAGTAGCCCCACACCTCCTGCCTGTAGAGACATCCCCGAGCTTCCGCTGCAGCTCCAGAGCTTGATCCATCTCATCTACAACCTGGGATTTGGGTCCGTCCCTGCTGTTCCAGCCTGCTGTTCCCGGGGGTCCTGCCGGGGCCCCGGGCCCTGCTGCCCCAGGGGTTTGTGCAGCAGCTTCTCGCCGCCATCACCGCGTGAGGGCTGAGCTCGCTCCGAGCGCCCCCTGCCGGCGCGGGGGAACATCGCACCCGCCCTGCTCAGCGCCCCCTGCCGGCCGTGAGCGTCACTGCAGCGCAGGGAAAGGGCTGAGAGCCGAGAGAGGCTGCACTGGGGCCTGCTCTGCTTGGGGTCACTGCCACAGCTACTGCTGCTTGCTTGCCTTGTTTTATATATATATATTAGTAAAGAACTGTTATTCCTATTCCCCACACCTTTGCCTGAAAGCCCCTTAATTTCAAAATTATAATAATTTGGAGGGAAGGGGGTTGCATCTTCCATTCCAAGGGAGGCTCCTGCCTTCCTTACTAAACACCTGTCATTCAAACCAAGACAACAAAACAGTAGCTCAGTGACATATTTTGACTCAGCCTTTGGAGTGCTGGATCTGGGCTTTAGATCCTTCAGCTTGTGTTTTGCCTTTTCTGTTCTTTACTATGGCATGAAAACAGACACCAAGAAAATGTGATTTCCCTTCAGGATATAGGAGGAGGGAGAGCATCACATGGATATCAAGTGTGCACTCTCTATCTCTCAGCTCATATGGAGTGCAAATTCAGTTCTGAAGAAGCCAGGAAAGTATTTAATTTTTTTTTAATAAGAAATATGGCCATGTGAAGTAATTAAAAAGATGGCAAGTGCTAGACTGTGAAGGGCTTGCTTTCTGATGTTTCCACTGACATTAGTTCTTCTGGATGGCCTCATAACCACAGTAGATATGCCCTAAATTAGCAGAACTGAGCTTCAAAACGGAACAAAGCTGCACATCTTTTTTCTTTTTCTCCATTTTAACATTCTCTACAAAGTTGGCTCAGTGGGTTTTTTCCTCTCATATTCATTAATATAAATTTTAGGTGCTTAATTTAGAAACGACCACAGTCCTTGATCACCTTCCTGTTTACATTCTGATGTTGTACTCAGAGCAAAGGGACCCCTCTTGTACCTCTTCTCCCTCCTCCACTCTCCAAGCTTTGTCACTTTCCTTTGGGACCTCTTTTCAAAAGATCAAGAGGAGAGAAAAGGCTTCAGATGCCATAAATATTGCAGGAACTACTGTTCATCAGAGAATGGCCTCCTTTAAGATCAGTATGTCTTCCTGAGGGGGCATTCAGTCCTTCAAAGCAAATAAGCTTGGAACATTAATTCAAATGCTTTTACACTAAATACATATACATGAATTAGACCGTGTGGCTGTGATAAATAAGCCTTATATAAGTAAGGTTTAAAGCAAACCACACATGCAAAAAAAAGGCAAACTCTGCAAATTTGCAAGGAATGAACCAATGCCTGCTGCTGATCTTGTGATGACCAAGATAATTTTGTTAAAGGGCTGAAAGGAAGTTCACCTTTGTGAATAGATTGATCTGGGCAATCAGAATCTTTTCCTGAGAGGAGGAGTACCATTATGCTGATGTGTAAGCCAAGATGTATTGGAAAACGTGCTGAATCTACATTTTGCAGTCTGTCATTGCCTGGGTTTGGAAATGTGATGTTTTCTTGGGGGGGAGAGAGACAGAGACAGGGCTACCTCCATCACAAGTAGGGAAGGTGAAAGCAGTTGAAAACTGGGTCAGACTGCTGTCAGGTGTTCTTGGAAAGGGGCAATTGGCAGAGCTGTCACTGCCCCGCAGTGAGAGCCGGAGCCTGGCAAAGGTGTGGCTTGTACTGGAGGTTGGGAATACCCACCTCATCTTTCATGCTTCTGATACCAGCTTCCCTCCTTCCAGTGCCACAGGGTACCAGGACAAATGAAATATACTGGAGTAGGGGACCATGGAAATTGAGGATAATTGGGATAGTCTTGAAAGAACTTTTTGGTTTGTTCATTCTGATTTCACTCTCCCTCAGTGAAATCAGAATCTCCTGCAACCCTGAAGGAGGCAAGTGTTCATAAGAACATTTGAGTCTCTAAGTTATTAGATCTGGACAGTAGTTCCAGGGAAACCCTTCCCTTACAAAGTGTAGCAAGGCAGAGAAGATAGAAAAAAAAAAAAAAGAAAAAAAAAGGAAAATGGTAGGCACATAGGAGAGGTCAATCACAGAGAAAATGTTGCTATTTTGACATATTTGAGAAATATGTCAGAATAATCAAGTGGAAGAAAGGGTAAGGAGAAAGAATCTAAATTAGTAAGGGAATTAGAACAAAAATATCCTTGTGATAATTTTTTCATGTCTGGCACAGCTGGACATTCAAAAGAATCTCTACATACATTAGCAAACAGGTGAGCTGGTGGCTAAAGCCTAGGGCAAGGTGGTTGTGTTTTCTTCTTCAACACTGCTGTGGTCTGGACCTTTTTTTACTTGGACAATTGGAGAATTTTCTCTTAACGCGTTAAGGTTTCTAACTCAGCAGGATGGAAAAAATCAGAGACTTCAGCATGATTTTGCCAAACTTCTTGATTGTGCCAGGCATTGGGACAGCGAAACATGTTTTTGGGCCCTTGCAGACTTGGAGTGTTGCAAACATGATACAGTACCAGCACCTTGATGTTAGTGAAAGTAGGTACATTTTCATCCTTAAAAAGTTTAGGCTGTCTAAATAGTTAATCAATTAGCTTTTATACACTACTTAATTCCATTTCTGCCAGGTGCTCATGTCCAGAGTCTCTGATCTGGGGTGGTGGTGAGTGAGAGGATTTACATCACAGCATGGTGTGTTGAGCTGCTTAAACACCAGGACTTTTTTTCTGAGCAGAGTTTCCTTCTAAATCACAGGGTCTTCATCAAGCAGCCTCAGGTGCTGTGAGTGAGACTTGTGAGGAGACCACCCCCAGGACTGTGTCCAGGGCAGGCAGTAAGAGAGAGAGCTCTGTGAGGTGAGAGGCAGAGAAGGCAGCTGAAGGGTCATAGCTGAGAGGCAGTCTTGCTATTCTCAGTGCTCTTGGTATTGAAGGATGAACTCCATCTTTTTATTGCAGAAGGACAGGGTTGCAAATAATGTTGGCAAATGACATCGCTTGCTTACAGGTCCTGAGGCACTCCCAGTTTGCCACTGAAAAGGAGTTTCCATTCATCCTAGTCTTTACCTTTAAACTAATGGGCTGAAATCTCCAAGCAGTTTCTTCTGATCTTTCCAGCTTGGGGGCATAATGGTCTGAAAGGAAGACTAAGTGAGTGCAAAACCACCGGCCAGGAGGGTCAGTTTTCATGTGGGCAACCTGGTCCTGACATTCAATAGATACAATTTAAAGGAATGTTATATAGGATGGATGGAGAAACACATGGTAAACGCAGCCAGTCTTGTAAGGGTGCTGTGAGTTATTCTCTGACCTTGGGTAGCTCCACAATATTTATGTTCATTTTGTTCATGGCCTTCCATCTTACAGATTCATCTTTGCTGCTGTAATGGGGATAATAAAGACTCCTGAAACATTTCCCAGGATCTGTGATACAAAGCGTACAAAATCCTCAACATTACTCCCATTCAACACTGTTAGAATTTGTCTTTTTGTTTAGGACTCTGCTCACTCTGTGTTCTTCTCAAAGTGTTTGATATTGTATTCTTCTAAAGAGTGTAAAAACAACCATGTGTGCAAAATATGTGGAGAATCAATTAAGAGTAAAATCAGTATGAATTTTCATATTTTGAAATGAATATTCATATTTTGATGAATATTTGTAGCATTGTAAATAACTGGGAGGTGATGTTTGACTAGAATTTGGACTTACTGAATGGACAAATTTTCCACTTATATAGATGGGAGGTTACTTCCTGAATGTCTATTATTCTCCTTCAAATGAACTTTGACAGGAATCAGAATTAAACAAAAACATCCAAACAACCTGGAAGGCAGGTGCCTCCTGCACAACACATTGTGCAGGATAAATGTGCGTATCTCCTTGAGCAGTGCAGCATAATTTGTCCTTTCATCACCTCTAGCTCTAGAGCCTGAGTCATTGTTTCACTTCAGAGAAAAAAGTCTATTGCTGCAATTCACCCCCTTCTTCCCAAATCAAATTTGGATTTAAAGTCTCCTGGAGGCAGTGCGAAGACTCATTGACTTCACTTTTTTTGAATCAGACTTTAGTCTTTTTAGGCAGAAAGAAATGCAGTTACAACCTCTCCATCCCACTCTTCACCTATATTCTCTCTGGGCATCTCTAGGTTCTTTTCTGGTGTGAATTTTTCTTTCTAAATGAGGGATTCCCTGTGCTCCATACCATATGGAACATATGTCCATATGGTCAGTGTCAACACAGGAAGCCAACTCTCTGCCTGAGGAATGGACTAACGTAATAAAACCCACCTGTCTAGAAGTTGTGAAACAGGTTAGGCTGGGCTGTGCTCAAGTGATTTAATTTGCTGCTAAAAAACTGTTCCTTAGGCTTAGCAGAGCAGTGCCAGTCAAGCAGAGAGCACATCGGCCCACTGGAGTTATGCCAAATGAGGCTTTGGTGTACCTGAGAGCTTGATGAGAACAGGGCAAATATCTACCAGGGTTAACTCTGTGTATTGCTTCCCTCAAAACAGCTTTGTCTTCTACAATTCGGGATTTCCAAACTCTAGGCAGCTGGTCTCACCAAACCCTCTGAGGCCTTGCGAGTTAGGCTGCTGCTCTACAAACCTGGGAAATAAATTGTGACAAAGGCTTTCTGGAACTTCTCATTCTGTTGTAGTTCTGGTTTATTTAATTTGCCTCCTGCCACATCTAAAGGTGGGGAATACATGAGGCAGGCAGTATGAAAGGGTAGCTCCAGAGAGGGCTGGGAGGAGTGAACAAACAGAAGCTGACACTAAAAAAGGTCAACTGTTTAAATGGCCTGATTTAACCAAGGCATGCGTCAGGCTGCATGCCCCCAGAGGAGATTGCTTGTGTGCGTTTATGAACTCTGGGAAAGGGGCCAACTTAGCCCTAATTATATTTTATTTAATCAGTTATTTAAACACTGAACTGTTTTCTTGGCTCTCTTCCCTGTCAAGATCACATCTTTATACTCTTGACCTTTTTATTTTATGCAAGAAGCTCTCTCTGGTTTGGACTGAGGTAAGTCAGCTGCACTTAACTTGTTCTCACATGATCTCTCTTCTTGGAAGACAGAAAGCCCAAGGTTATTTATTCCCAGGTTTTCAATATGAAGGAAATGCAAAAGTTAATTTTTTCCATTTTCACTATGCAATTCTCTGGAATAAGGGGAAGTGTATTTAATGATGTAACATAAGTAGATTTCTAGACAATACCCGGAACATTTTGTAGTTTTGCTTTGAGAAATGTTTGTAGAAAAACACAGCTCAGCTATCTTGAACAGATCTATTACTTCTATTTTCTAAAGCTTCATTTTCTGTAAAGAAATGACAGGAGTGCAGGGGGATTAACTCTCTGAGACAAGTATGCAGTGTATTTCAGAGCAGTGTTCACCAAGAATAATGCGTTCCCTTGAAATTCCACAGGATTTGGACATATATTGGTTAAAGAACAGAAGACTAAAACAATGCTCATGCCTTCCTGTATTGGTTTTGCATGGCCTGGTTTTTGGTAGCATGGAGGCTACAGAGCTGGCTTCTGTGGGAAGCTGCTGGAAGCTTCCACCATGTCCAACAGAGCCAATCCCTGATGACTCTGAAGATGGACATGCCGCTGGCCAAGGCTGGGCCAATTAGAGAGGTTGGTAACGCCTCTGTGATAACATATTTAAGAAGAAAATCAAAACAAAGTGGGGCACAGTTTTTTTCCTAGCCAGAGAAGAGGAGGAGATGAGAACATGTGAGGGAAACCAACATGGAGACACCAAGGTCAGTGTAGAAGGAGGGGGAGGAGGTGCTCCAGGTGCCAGAGCCTAAATTCCTCTGCAGGCCGTGGTGAAGACCATGGTGAAGCAGTGAATTGTGCCCCTGTAGCCCAAGGGGGTCCATGTGGGATGCAGAGAACCACTGGCAGCTCCTCGGGGAGGTGCTCACGCCAGAGCAGGTGGATGCCTGGAGGAGGCTGTGCTCCAGTGGGAGACCCAGTGGAGAGAGGGGTCCCTTGCTCTGAGGCTGGAGCAGCCTGTCCTTGGAGGACTGCACCCCATGGAAGAGTGACCCACACCACAGCAGTTTTGGGAGGACTGTTTGCCCGTGGGAGGGACTCACACTGCAGAAGGTTTGGCAGGACTGCTGCTTGTGATAGCAGATCCACACTGGAGAAGTTCATGGAGAACTGTCTCCCATGGGAGGAACCCCATGGTCTCACAGGCGAAGGACTCCTCTCCCGGAGCAGTGGAAGAAAACCTTGGGTGATGAACTGCCCAAAACCCCCCACATCCTGTCTCCCTGCACTGTTGGTGGGAAGGAGGGAAGGATTGGGGGAAGAAAAGGTGTTTTCACCTTATTTTACATCTCATTATCTTCCTTTGATTTTGTTAGTAATAAAATAACTTTGTACCTCTAAGTTGAGCCTGTTTTGCCCTCGAAGGGTTTTCTCCCAGTCCTTTTCTCAACTCATGAACCTTTAGTTTCATTTTTTTCCTCTCCTCCGTCCAGCTGTGGCAGGGGAGGGCGAGTGAGCAACTTTCATAGGTGCCTGGTGTTTGGTCAGTGTCAAACCACGGCACTTTCCCACCTCTCAGTTTGGAATAGAGTGAGATCTGAGCCATGTAGACCCTCCTTTCTGAAGAGCTCATATCACAGGAACCCACCTGCTGGGGGATAGTTACCTTTGCAAGAGGGAGCAACGGCGATGTCACTGTTATTGTTGTAATTTCCTTCAATCATTTCTAAGCATTTCAGTTACTTCTCAAGACCTTAGAAAACAATTTAATTACAGTTGTGGATTTAACACGAACAAGATGCTATCGAAGAGCAGCTTGTGGATTTTAATGAGGAACATGCTGGCCCTCCAGTTTATCTTGTAGCTAGACTCTAGCTTCCCAAGTGGACATGAAAGTTTTAGTAGTAGTATTTTAGCTCATTCGCCTTGGCTGGGAGCAGCTCTTCTGGCTTTCTCCCTTTAGTTTAAAAGGAGCATCCTCACATTTCAGCCCCTGAACTATGCTCTCCAAGAAAGATCTCTGCCTTCTCACCTCCACTATGATTTGTTTATGGCTTCAGAAATTTTAAAAATAGGGTTGTCACAAAAAGTGCCATTCATGCTGTGGAAACCTTTCTGATTGGACCCTGCTTAGTCTCTCCCTGCTTCCCTCTCTGCACAGATGAGGGGTCAGGCTACTCTCTGTGATAGGCACAGTTCAGATTACCATGCTCCAGCTTTGAACTCCTCTCTGGACTCAGCACATCCTGTGTGTTTAATGATCCCCTCTGGAGTGCTGGTGTGATGTTGAGGGGTTGGTTTTGTCTTTGTTCTTGTAGCAGGATGGGATTCTGCTTGCTCAGAAGCAGGAGCACGGGTCAGATATGCACCGAGGTGATGCATCTGCTAAGAAATACCAAGGCTTTCAAAGATGCTTTCACAGCATCACCATTTTACTGTTGGGACACTGATGTGCTTCTGGTGCAAATTCTGCTTTCTCCCTACTCCTCCTCTTGTGCATCCAGGAGTGTCATTTCAAGGGAAGCTAATGTTTCTGCAATGCTGGTAAAGGGGGAAGCGCATAATTCTTTGGCACCAAGTGCATTTATCCCCTCATCCTTACACAGCTCATTTGCTCTCTGCTCCAGAGGGGACAGGCAGACTGAATTTTAAATGGCAAGTGGGCACCCAAATTTTCGTGGCACATCTTTGCTTTAGGAGGAACATTTGATAAAAAAGGCAACTTGTGTTGAAGAGGTCCCTGTGCAGAGCAGGGAAATATTGGTAAAAATCATGTGCTTTTGAAAACAACAGAATTCCTCCTCTGCTGGGTATTTCCCTTCAATGCCTCTGTCTCCCAGAGGGAAGCTGCTCCACACATCTGAGATTGCGAGAGCCTAAATGAGTCAGATGTCCCTTTCCTTCTTGATGAGGTAGGGCAGGCTTCAGGATTAGTTATGCATCTGATTGTGTCTATAATAAACGAAATGTAATTAAAAAATAGAGCAGGGTCATTGCTTTTTAACAGCTTGAAGCTTTCCCTGTGGAAGGATCATCGAGCAGTGAAAGAATATGAAGATTCAGCTCCCCAGTCCCTGCTGGGCAGACTCTGCCAAGATTAACAGCATCTCACCCGATTATTAAAGTGAACAGGGATACTTTGGGGGCTCTGTGGGTAGTTATGGTATCACGTTTTATTATCTTCCACTGAAATGAAATTACTTATTGTAATTGCTTGTCAGTCACAGACCAACAAATCTGACAAAGGAAAGCTTTTTTGCTGCTAATGGGGAGCAGGAACATAAGGGAGTGCATGGACTGAGCAAAATTCTGCTCTGATTCTTTTAGGGGGAAGGCAGAGGAAATATAACCAGAGAGGGAGGGAGAGAAAGGGCTTCTGCCTTGCACAGTGCCCTGAGACAACCAATTCTGGCCAAATGACCTAAACTGAGTGAGCATCTTTAAGAGCTGTGAAGGGAGTGAGCAGCTGATCCAGGGTGGTATGTTAGGCTGGGTGAAAGTGACTGCTTTATGGGCAGCATATCAGACACAGCAGCTCAGCAGCCTCTTGGTAACATCAACTATTAAATCTATTGGAAGCACTGCTGAGGTTTCATGCCTGGAGTCCAGCAGTCAGCAGGAGGTGTGAGCTTTGCACAGTGCAAAGATCTGAGTCAGACAAGAAAATGATCCATTTGGGTTATTTGCTTTTGGGCAGCTAAGCCTTTTCTATTACACTTAAAGGAGGAAGAACAGCACCTGGGAATAAGGGTGCTGGGTGCAAAGGGCACAAGGGATCCCTGCAGGCATTTGGAAGTGAATATTGCTGTTTGCTCGTTGGCATATGCAGATATGCTCATTTGAGAGCTGCTCTGAAAGTGCAGGTGGCAGGACCCAGCAATCAGGGATGCATAACCTGTCTGGTGGAGGGATGAGTTGTGTTCACTTTACCTGTGGGCAGGCAGCAGTTCCAGGCTATGAGGAGAGCAGAGCTGGCTGAAGCTGTTGAGGCAGGGGTTGCCTTTTCCATCTTAAGAGGATCTCTCAGCTTTGCAGCAGCAGAAGGCAAAGGGCTCAAGGTGTAATTAAAATGGAAGCGTGTCACAGACAAGGCAACCAGCCCCAGTGTTTGCCATTTGACATGGAATTATGTATGTCCACCAAGTAACCATGTTACTCAGCTGTTTGAAAACCGTATAGTAAGCCACATTAGTATTCACTGTAGAGGTCACTATAGGTTCCTAATAGGGGAAAAAGTAAAAAAGACAGGTCCAATCTCAGAATCTCCAAGTAAAAGGATGGCTTTGAAAGGACTCTGTCTCGTATGCAGGCAACGGGAATGGGAAAGACTGGATGAACAAGCAAATCATTCCCTATTTCCTCAGACTTTATGCTGTTTTCTGACATTTGCAGTTCCAATTTCCAACTCAGGAAAGTTTTATTTCCTTTTGCATCCACAATGCTGTATTTCTTCACTTTTGGAATCACTCTATTTTGTAGTATCTGCAACCTTCTGCAGTATTTGAAGTAGGTAAGTTCCTTCATGTATTCTGAACTGTGGGGATTCAGAATGTCGCCAGGGAGGATGGCTTTTGTTGGTGTGTGGCCCTGGAGGAAAACAGGCATACCAAGTCTGGCAGTAGGCAAAACAAAAGAGCAGGAGACAGAACAAAGAGCAGGAGGCGAGACAAAAAGTAGAATAGTTAACAGGAGATTAGGCGAAGAGATTGTAATCTGTAGCCGTTGGAGACATTAAAGATGTAATCCTAGAAACTGAAGTTTGTAGCTGCTGAACTGCTAGTTTGGAACAGTATATAACATGTGCTTTGTACAATAAAAATCGGCTTTGCATGCCGGCAGACTCCGCATTACATTCACCGAAACGGAACTTGTTACTTCCTGTCTTCATTTGATACTACCTCACTGCTGATTGAGAAGAGACTGTGAACAGCTGCTGTTTATGAATGAGCTCTGGCTCATTCTACTCACAAAATGCTGACTCGGGGACCAGTTAAGCCAAACCAGTTATGAGGAAAGCTTGGGAAATACCAGCTCCTAGCTTCACCAGGGGAATAGAGATAAACTATGGCAGTGAACATCACAGGTCATGTTCAAATGATATGCAGAAAAGGACTCCTACAATTTATTAAAGTTGTAAAAGTAGGTATGTTGATTTTGACGCCGGGCGCATAGAGGATTGCTCCTTCAAAAGGCACGTGCGCTGGCAGCAGTGTCCAGCATGGTATATATTGAGTTACAAGTTACATATGCATTAGATTTCCCAATATGCCTATACATATTCATAACCTATCTCCGCTTCGTATTAAAATGAGCTCAAAAATCATTGCGCATGCGCAGTGCCTCCTGGTGGTCATGGGCAGGGGTTTCTGGAATGAAGTAAAAGTAGTCTTCATCAGCTGAACTCTTCTCTGCACATGCTCTCTGAGTTTCTGGTCTAGGTCCAAACCTTAAGGTCAGTTTGTCCTGGCTTCAGGATCCAATTCCAGGATATCCCGTCATGTTTTCTTCCCTTCATCAATGGCCTCGCATCCTCCCTCTCTTCTTGGCAAGTGGAATAAGCATTGAAGGGTATGCAAATTGTTCAGCAAGCAGCTCTTAAAAAAATCTTTTCTTAACCCTTATATCCCCTGATTCAGGAAGTCCCACATCACAGAGCTCACTAGCCCTGATGGCTCATCTGTGCCACAGCTGAGGGATCCAATCCTGTATTTACACAAGTGTAAGTGTACTAGAACTTGTTAGAGAACCAAGTATGTTCAGCTCTTTAATTATTGTTTTGTCTACTATATATGGTTTCCTAGTGCATAAATCCCTGTCTTGAGATAGTTTTTGTTATGTAATTGGTGTTAACTATTAGTGCTCAGTGTTAATTAGATTGGTTTTCATTCTCCGATGTTTCACTTAAGATGCCTTCAGGCTACTAGACTTGGAGGGGGTTCTTTTTTTAAAGAATGCCTTCATTAGTGCTTATGTCTCTTTTATCTGCAGATGAGGATTCTCTGCTTCCTTTGTACTGCAACATCAACCAGGGTACTATCAGCTTTTCCTCCTCTCAGCAGTAACTAAGCTCCAGTACGTTATTAGAGACATAAAGTGATACAATTACAGCTTGTGAAAAACGAGGTTCACTTCTGGTAAAATTTTAAAAGGTTTAATAAGGGGTTTAATAAAAGGGACAATAGGAGACAGAAATAAAGCTAAGAGTTAATACAGCCGGGTGCTTGGCACAATGCCAGAGGCACACCTTAGCTAACAAACCTCTTCTGTTAAATGCCTGAGATCTCATACATATTCATAGATTTCTATGCATCATTCAACTATTCCTTTTTTGGTATCTCTTTGGGTTCCAAGTCTTCCCCTATCTGGTTATTCTGCCTTCCACTTTTGATAGATAGATTCTTCATTCCAGGGTCTGAGGCCTGTCGATGTTATCTTCAACCAGATAGTCCAGGAATTTGGGGAATTTCCTTGCTCATCTTTGCTATCCTTAGTTTACTACATAAAGAAACATTCTACATATGATATAATCCTAAGACATCACACTACTTTTTGAAATGAAATATTTTCATACCACTTCATTTTCTTACATTACACATATGACATTCATTTTAATATTTGTTAAAAGCCAACAATACAATATGCATTTATAACAGCTTATACCTTTTGTTATTTTGTTTCTGTCCTCCTGGTTGCTTTTTGAATAATGAATGATAGATAGTATGATATTTACATAGTAATTTACAAGTTAATCAATATCCTTCCCTAAGAGGTAGGAGTTGGTTTGTGGGTCTCTGATCAGAAGATCTGACCAAATAAGCAGAGTCAGGTAGATTTTTGTGCACTAATGCTGGTGTCAAAAATAGGTTGGAAACTGTTATACCGTTAGTAGTAGTATTGTTAAATAGTTAATAATTGTTTTGTTAATAATGCATGTACTGTTAAAAGGTTATGTTATTATAAAAAGAGTTAAAAGTGTAGTTGTAAGAAATACGGTACTTACTGTATTACATGTAAGGAGCGTGTCCCCCCAAACAAACGAGCCAACCTGGACAGAACTCTAAGAACCAATCAGCACCTGAACCTTCATGCAAATGAAGGATCCAAAAGGAGTCCAATCCAAAGGGACAAAAAACAGCATAAAAAGGGGGCATCCAGGTCACTGAGGTGTGCTCTTCGACCTTGAACATCTCCGGGACATCACTGCATCCACGCTCGAACATCCAGCACCGAAGAAGAAGATCCGGTGCCACTCTGCAGCACCCACGCTTGTTGGTGACCGGGACGGCTCCTGCCCTGCTTTCCCCAGACCATCGGCATGCGCTTGACCCGCGAACCCCCTATGCTTTAGGTCATACAATAAATGCTGAAATCACTTTAGAACCAGGAGTGCCTTCCCATTTTTATCAGCTTGGGGGCTTTGCCGGGATATGACCTTGCCCATCAGGACCAGAGGACGGGATGGCCGCCTGTTCCTCTCCAGGTCCTCGGAGGGACCTTGCGTTGGTATCCGGAAGCGGCCTGAGGCACAGAAGGTACAGCAGAGCGAGCTGCTAGCCGGTGAGTATCACCCAACCACGGGCAGGGGCAGGGGGCGAGTGTGTGGAGTGTGTGAGACGGGACCAGCAGCTCCGAGCCCTGAAATGAGTCAGGACCTTCTACTACTGCCTTTCTGCAAGGAGACCGGCTGGGAATGGAGGCAAGCGAATGATGGAAGAGCGAGTGAGGCAACCCTTGTTCCTATGAGAACCCGGGCAGGCCCCGTTAGAGCCTGGTTAGCCATTGTCCCCTGGGCACTTAGGGGGCTGTGGTAAAAGAGTGAGTCACACAGAGATTAGCCCCAGCTCCTTGGGCATGTGAGGGCTGTGGCGAAAGGTGTGAATGACATGCAAACAAACCATTGTCCTCTGGGTGTGTAGAGAGCTGTGGTAAGAGAATGAGTTACATGCAAATAAGCTCCAGTTCCTTGGGCGTGTGAGAGCTGTGGCAGAGGTGTGAGTGGCATGCAGCCAGGGTCACAGGTGAACTAGTGGACGCACCAGCACCAGGGATGACCAGATTCAGGGTCCTTCTCTAAAGGCCCGGCGGTATTGGAGCCCAGAGAGGCCGACCCCAAGGCGAGGGGGGCCCCAGTATTGTAGGACGTCTATAGCACTATGGCTGCGAGAGGGGTGGTTGTGTGGCCCATTCCTCAGGGTACAAGGGTAGGAAGTCCAGTTTGGGTAAGGTGCAGAGGTCCAAACCCCCAACTCTGAGGCTATCTCTAGGGAAGAGGGATAGCCAAACCTTGGGGGAGGCGGAATGGGTTAGGGTTGGGGCCTACACGGACTAGTGATTCCCTGGCAACAGGGGTCTGCTTCGTGTAAATCTAAGAGGTTTGGTAAAGTTTCCTTCCTCTTTCCAATAAAGGAAAAGGGAAACGCAAAGGGAATGCTGAACCTACGTTAGTGGGGAAACCTAGGATTTAATACTTGGGGCTCTGAAGTGTCGAAAAACATACCTAAAAAGTCCAGGAGGGCGAGGCAACAGAGCCCAGACTTGACTGGAAGTCGAGATGAGTGTGTGAACAGGCCTGAGAAATTGAGTGAGTGAAAATTCCTTTATTTTCCTTTTTCTTCTTTTTTTTTCTTCTTTTTTTCCTTTTCTCTCTTTTTTTTTAACCCTGCATCACCTTTCTTGAGGGTGTGTACGAATGTGTAAGTGAGATAAGTATAAGTGGTTGTTAGATAAGAATGCCAGATAAGAGTGCACCAGGACACCAAAGTTGATTACTGAGGACAGGGAGACCCGTTTTCTAAACAGAGATTAAAGAGAGCTATTTTTAATTCAGAAAAGGAGAACTTCTCCCTCTTAAGTTAAAAAGCAAGACAAATCTTTTTAAAGGGGCAGTAACAGTAAGTTGGTATTACCTTGGCAGTTTTATTTATTGGCCCAAAAAGCTTATAGTAACTGAAAGTCACCATGGGCCAGGGCCACAGTAGATGAAGAGGGCGACCAAAGAAAAAGAGTAAGAATATTCCTCCTGGTAGCCCCCTTGGTGATATATTAGATGACTGAGTAAGTGGGAAACAACTAAAAAGGTAGATCAAGTGAGGATGATTTATTACTGTGTGGAACATTGGCCAAAGAGGAAATTACAACAAAAATCTTTAAAGTGGCCCTGGTATGGGAGCATAGATAAGTGGTTATGTAAGTTATTATATAGCATGTGTGTAACCAAGAAAACCCAAATTCAGAAGAAGTAGAGTATATCACTTGCTGGGTCAAATATGTCTCTGGAGAAAAAGATTCTAAAGTATATAAACTAAAAAAGGATAAAGAGCAGAAATCAGAGGAAGAGGATAAAGAAAATGATAAGGCTATTCAAAAGAGGTGGGATCCCCTTGATTATGTAGCCCCACCAACTCTTCCTTCAGACTATCAAGCCCCACCTCCACTTAACACCCAGTCTCCTGCTTCTCAAAACCTACCTTTACCCCCTCCAATGACTCCTGCCTCTCTATTTCCTCAGGGAATCTCCATGTTGTTTTTACCCCCTCCAACAACCCCACTCTCTCGTATATATCCACCCCTTGACGCTTTTTCCTCGCTGCCCTCTACCCCCATTAACCTGCAGCATGCCCAACCTGTGAGTCAGAATACAACATCCTTCCCTGAGAAAAAAAACCTCTGGAGATATCCTCCAACCTTACAACTGTACCCTCCCAACATAACAAAGAATCAGTGAACCAGTCAGATAACATTTCAGATGTTGGTCCTTACTGTAATACCAGATCAAAAAGTGGTGTAAGGCCAGAGGTAAAGCCTGCTGGGCTCTTTCCCCTGAGGGAAGTTCCATTATCAGGGGCAGTAGGAGGAATAGGTTTTGTAAATGCACTCCTGAAGCCTCCGAAGTGAGGGCATTCAAGAAGGAACTGGATAACCTGGTGGAAGATCCAATTGGGACAGCACAGCAAATAGACCAGTTCCTGAGTCCCAATATATATACCTGGGGGGAGCTACATTCTATTATGAACATCCTCTTCTCCCCAGAGGAGATACGCCTCATAAGGTCAGCAGGGATGAAAATATGGGAGAGGGAAAATTGAACTGGACTCCTGGGTGAGCAAAAACTCCCTGTAGTGGACCCAAATTGGAATCCCAGCCAGGAAGGGGGCCAGAGAAACATGCAAGACTACAGGGCCCTAATTATAAGGAGCATAAAAGAGTCTGTACCCAAAAGCAGCAATACCAAATTGGCATTTGATTGGAGTCAAGAGAAGGATGAGTCCCTGAGAGCATTAAATCGATTAAAACAAAATTTTCAACTACATTCCATCATTGATCCTGATGGACCAGAGGGCCAAGTATTATTAAAAGTACAATTTTTTACCAAAGCTTGGTCTGACATTAGATGGAAACTAGAAAAATTGGAAGATTGGCAAGAAAAAGGAATCAAGGACCTGTTGCGAGAAGCTCTGAAAATTTCTTTAAGGAGACATGAGGAGAAGAACCGAACAAAGGCAAAAATTATAGTAGCTGTAGCAAGAGAAAACATAGGAGCGGGAAGAGAGGAGCCAAAAGGGGGAGGAGAAAATAAAGGGAAGCTGGGTAAATGGAAAAAACAACCATTAGATGATGTGTATTGTTACTATTGTGGAGAGAAAGGACACTTTAAGCAGTCCTGGAGAAAATTACAAATTGATGAAGCAATTGAAAGAGAACAAGACACCCTGGAGAAAATTTTAAAAGGAGATGATGAGTAGAGGTGTCAGGGGCTCTATGCTCTAGGGAAAGAGATCAGACACCAGATAGAGCCCCTGGTAAACTTAGAAATTGGCCTCCAGAGCGAAGAATATGAGTTTTTAGTGGACACAGGTGCTGATTGATCCTGTGCGACAGCCCCCAAAGGGGCTCAGCTAAGCAAAAAGA
>VZRF01011358.1:2392-12479 GCA_013396875.1 Vireo altiloquus
GAACCGGTCTGGGGGTCCTGTCCCGGGAACGAGGTCCAGTTCTGGGAATGGGGGTCTTGCCCCGGGAATTGGGGTCCTGTCCCGGTCAGGACGTGGATCCAGCCCCAGTTGGGGGGTTCCTGTCCCGGGAATGGAGAGCCAGTCCCGATCAGGATATTGATCCAGTCCCGGCAATGGGGGTCCAGCCGCTCCCTGCCCCGTCCCGATCAGGATATTGATCCAGTCCCGGCAATGGGGGTCCAGCCGCTCCCTGCCCCGTCCCGATCAGGATATTGATCCAGTCCCGGCAATGGGGGTCCAGCCGCTCCCTGCCCCGTCCCGATCAGGATATTGATCCAGTCCCGGCAATGGGGGTCCAGCCGCTCCCTGCCCCGTCCCGATCAGGATATTGATCCAGTCCCGGCAATGGGGGTCCAGCCGCTCCCTGCCCCCCTCCCTTTTCCCGGTTATTTTTTAACCCCTCTCCCCGCCGTTCCCGGTGTCCCGGCTCCGGGAAGCCGCCCCGACCGGTTCCGCGGGGCTCGCCGCTGTCCCACCCCGCTTCCTGCTGACTCCAGAGCGTCTCTGGAGCTTCCCGCCGCTGTCCGGGAGGCGTTTGGGAGCCGGGATTCCCTTCGGGAAGGGAGGGAGGTCTCCCAAGCAGCCTGGAACTTTGGCCTCCTCCCTTTCCCGGAGGGGGGAAAAGCAGCTCCACGCAGGTTCTTCTTCTTCTCCCTTGGGAAGCACAAACACCAGAAAAAAACTCCGGCAAAAAGTTGGATTTTAGGGATGAAAAGTGCCTCAACTCCCTAAAAAAAGCCACCAGGAAGGAGAGAGGGCTTTGAGGAGCGGCGCTATCAGCTGTGCCCGCTCCTTGGATCCCTCAGGAATGCTCCGAGGCTTTTCCCTTTTATCTGTTTTTTGGTTTTTTTTATCCCCTGTTTGTTTTATTCCCCCGCCGGCTTCTTATCGGGAATGTTATCCGTGCTTTGAAATATTCTCAACTTTCTCACGGAGAAAAAGGGGGGAGGTTGGGTGGAATTTTGCACAGGTGACAGTGCTGAAGAGCTCCTGAGGATTCCTTGGAATTCCAGTGTGCCCCTCCCTTTTTTCTGGGATAAAGGAGGGAGTGCGAGGGCGCATTCTAGGATCCCAAAATATTTTGGGAGTGTCAAAGAGGGTCTGGGGACACCCCTGTTCCCTCTGTTTTTCCCCCTGAGGCATGAGGCAGGCTGGCATTCCTGGTGGATTTGTCGGGGCTGGAACATTCCCAAAGCTTCCCGGGAGTTGGGCGTGGATTCCCTGGAAAACAGGGACTCGTGGAGGGGCCCTGGACTCTTTTGATGTCTCCCAGTTCATTCCCAAACCTGTTCCTGACTCTTCCTTGAGGAATGTGGGAGCGCAGGGGGGCTCCTGCTTCCCGAAAACGTTCCCAGATCGAGGAATTAAAATCGGGATTCATGCCTTTCCCGGAGGTGTTTCCATTGAAATCCGGGTCTGGAATCTCGGGAAGGCGGCAAGGGTTTGGGTTTGGGGGCTGCTGGCCCATGAAATGAGGGTTTTTTGGGGTTTTTTTGGGAATTCCAGGGGTCCTGCGTGCCGTGGTGGAGGCGGCGAATCCTGGCGCGTCTGTGCTGTGCCTGTGCGAGAAGGGAGATTCCATGATCATGGAAGAGACCGGGAAGATTTTCAAGAAGGAAAAGGAAATGAAGAAAGGTGAGGCTGCTCCGGGCTTGGATCTTGTTCCTGGGAAGTGTTTCCCAGCCGAGGAATTCCTTGCTGGTCCCGGAACGAGCGGATTTTAACCCAAATCTTCCTCCCTGCTGTGCCTCAGCTTCCCATTTCCGTGCATCCCTGGGAATGGTGTGGGAGGGTGACTCGGGAGGGTCTGGGACACTGGGATTTGTCACTGAGAGTGCCACAATTCCTGTCCTGGGAGTGCTGGAGGTGCTGCGAGTGGGTTTAGGTGGGAATCTGGGAAGAAATTCCTCCCTGTGAGGCTCTGGGATGGAATTCCCAGAGGATTTGGCATCCCTGGAATGTCCCAGGCCAGGTTGGAGCAGCCTGCGGTAGGGGAAGGGGTGGAACAAACCCAAAGCATTCCTTGAATCCGTGGTTACTTTCGTTCCCTTTCCCAGGAATCCTTAATTATTCCTTAAATCCAGGATTCTTTTCCTTCCCTTTTCCCAGGAATCGCCTTCCCGACGAGTATATCCGTAAATAACTGTGTGTGTCACTTCTCCCCGCTCAAGAGTGACCAAGATTACATCCTCAAGGACGGGGATTTGGTCAAAATGTAAGTGCCAGGATCGAATTCCATGGAAATTCCCTCTCCCTGTTAAATCCATCCCCAAATCACTTGGGATCAAGNCGGGAGAAGGGGTCCCGAACCGGTCTGGGGGTCCTGTCCCGGGAACGAGGTCCAGTTCTGGGAATGGGGGTCTTGCCCCGGGAATTGGGGTCCTGTCCCGGTCAGGACGTGGATCCAGCCCCAGTTGGGGGGTTCCTGTCCCGGGAATGGAGAGCCAGTCCCGATCAGGATATTGATCCAGTCCCGGCAATGGGGGTCCAGCCGCTCCCTGCCCCCCTCCCTTTTCCCGGTTATTTTTTAACCCCTCTCCCCGCCGTTCCCGGTGTCCCGGCTCCGGGAAGCCGCCCCGACCGGTTCCGCGGGGCTCGCCGCTGTCCCACCCCGCTTCCTGCTGACTCCAGAGCGTCTCTGGAGCTTCCCGCCGCTGTCCGGGAGGCGTTTGGGAGCCGGGATTCCCTTCGGGAAGGGAGGGAGGTCTCCCAAGCAGCCTGGAACTTTGGCCTCCTCCCTTTCCCGGAGGGGGGAAAAGCAGCTCCACGCAGGTTCTTCTTCTTCTCCCTTGGGAAGCACAAACACCAGAAAAAAACTCCGGCAAAAAGTTGGATTTTAGGGATGAAAAGTGCCTCAACTCCCTAAAAAAAGCCACCAGGAAGGAGAGAGGGCTTTGAGGAGCGGCGCTATCAGCTGTGCCCGCTCCTTGGATCCCTCAGGAATGCTCCGAGGCTTTTCCCTTTTATCTGTTTTTTGGTTTTTTTTATCCCCTGTTTGTTTTATTCCCCCGCCGGCTTCTTATCGGGAATGTTATCCGTGCTTTGAAATATTCTCAACTTTCTCACGGAGAAAAAGGGGGGAGGTTGGGTGGAATTTTGCACAGGTGACAGTGCTGAAGAGCTCCTGAGGATTCCTTGGAATTCCAGTGTGCCCCTCCCTTTTTTCTGGGATAAAGGAGGGAGTGCGAGGGCGCATTCTAGGATCCCAAAATATTTTGGGAGTGTCAAAGAGGGTCTGGGGACACCCCTGTTCCCTCTGTTTTTCCCCCTGAGGCATGAGGCAGGCTGGCATTCCTGGTGGATTTGTCGGGGCTGGAACATTCCCAAAGCTTCCCGGGAGTTGGGCGTGGATTCCCTGGAAAACAGGGACTCGTGGAGGGGCCCTGGACTCTTTTGATGTCTCCCAGTTCATTCCCAAACCTGTTCCTGACTCTTCCTTGAGGAATGTGGGAGCGCAGGGGGGCTCCTGCTTCCCGAAAACGTTCCCAGATCGAGGAATTAAAATCGGGATTCATGCCTTTCCCGGAGGTGTTTCCATTGAAATCCGGGTCTGGAATCTCGGGAAGGCGGCAAGGGTTTGGGTTTGGGGGCTGCTGGCCCATGAAATGAGGGTTTTTTGGGGTTTTTTTGGGAATTCCAGGGGTCCTGCGTGCCGTGGTGGAGGCGGCGAATCCTGGCGCGTCTGTGCTGTGCCTGTGCGAGAAGGGAGATTCCATGATCATGGAAGAGACCGGGAAGATTTTCAAGAAGGAAAAGGAAATGAAGAAAGGTGAGGCTGCTCCGGGCTTGGATCTTGTTCCTGGGAAGTGTTTCCCAGCCGAGGAATTCCTTGCTGGTCCCGGAACGAGCGGATTTTAACCCAAATCTTCCTCCCTGCTGTGCCTCAGCTTCCCATTTCCGTGCATCCCTGGGAATGGTGTGGGAGGGTGACTCGGGAGGGTCTGGGACACTGGGATTTGTCACTGAGAGTGCCACAATTCCTGTCCTGGGAGTGCTGGAGGTGCTGCGAGTGGGTTTAGGTGGGAATCTGGGAAGAAATTCCTCCCTGTGAGGCTCTGGGATGGAATTCCCAGAGGATTTGGCATCCCTGGAATGTCCCAGGCCAGGTTGGAGCAGCCTGCGGTAGGGGAAGGGGTGGAACAAACCCAAAGCATTCCTTGAATCCGTGGTTACTTTCGTTCCCTTTCCCAGGAATCCTTAATTATTCCTTAAATCCAGGATTCTTTTCCTTCCCTTTTCCCAGGAATCGCCTTCCCGACGAGTATATCCGTAAATAACTGTGTGTGTCACTTCTCCCCGCTCAAGAGTGACCAAGATTACATCCTCAAGGACGGGGATTTGGTCAAAATGTAAGTGCCAGGATCGAATTCCATGGAAATTCCCTCTCCCTGTTAAATCCATCCCCAAATCACTTGGGATCAAGAGGACCCATTCCCACCCCTTGTTTGGGCTGTGGGGTTAATTCCTTGCTAATGAAGGACTAATAACGAGCTCGGAGCAGCTCCTGGGGGAGAATTCCGGGTGCTGGCGCCTCCGGATCTGTGGGATCCCAGTGGAATTCCCATTTTCCCTCTGTTTTGCAGCGACCTGGGCGTGCACGTGGACGGCTTCATCGCCAACGTGGCGCACACCTTCGTGCTCGGCGCCTCCAAGGTGGGTTTGTCATCGGGGGGAGTCTCCTCGGGAATGGGGCAGCCTCGGGATGCGGGGTGGCATCACCCTGGAGCCTCTGCATCCCAGGTGCCACCATCCCAAAATCCTCAGATCCGAGGTGCCACCATCCCAAAATCCCCGGATCCGAGGTGCCACCATCCCAAAATCCCCGGATCCGAGGTGCCACCATCCCAAAATCCTCAGATCCCAGGTGCCACCATCCCAAAATCCTCAGATCCGAGGTGCCACCATCCCAAAATCCCCGGATCCGAGGTGCCACCATCCCAAAATCCCCAGATCCGAGGAGCCACCATCCCAAAATCCTCAGATCCGAGGTGCCACCATCTCAAAATCCCCGGATCCGAGGTGCCACCATCCCAAAATCCTCAGATCCCAGGTGCCACCATCCCAAAATCCCCGGATCCGAGGTGCCACCATCCCAAAATCCTCAGATCCGAGGTGCCACCATCTCAAAATCCCCAGATCCGAGGAGCCACCATCCCAAAATCCCCGGATCCCAGGTGCCACCATCCCAAAATCCCCGGATCCCAGGTGGCACCGTCCCAAAATCCCCGGATCCCAGGTGGCAGCACCCAGATCCTTGCAGAGGCATTCCCTGCTCCCTTCTTTTCCTGCCGGAATGGCCCAGGATGGACATTTCCCTTCCCCACCCCAAAACCAGTCCCTGCTTCCCACTTTTCCCCTGGGATTCCAGTGCCTCGGGAATTCCTGCCAGGAGAGTCCAGGGTTATCCCATCCATCCTCCGGGAATAAATCCCGAGGTCAGGGCCTTGGAAAAGGGATGGAGCTGACTCGGGAATGGTTTGGGGACAACTTGATGGGGGAGAAGCCTGAAATTCACTGCTGGAATTTTTGTTGGAATCTTCCCGATCCGTGGTTTTGAATCCTGATCCATCCCCAAGTGGGGATGCCTGGATTGGGAATCCTCTGGAATTCGTTTGGGAGCGGATTTGGGGTGGTTAATTAAGGGGCTAACGAAGGAGCTGTGGGGTTTTTCCGCCTCCCAGCCAGACTCCCGCTTCTCCCAAGGAATGGAATTAATTCCAAACGTGGAATCTCTTCCTCCAAACAAACTCCAGCCTGGAAAAATCCCAAATTTTTGCCGTTTTTCCCCAGGAAAACCCTGTGTCAGGCCGCAAAGCCGATGTTATCAAGGCTGCTCACCTGTGTGCTGAGGCCGCCCTGCGCCTGGTGAAACCTGGGAATCAGGTGGGCACCGGGATTTTGGGAATCAACACCGGGATTTGGGGAATTTTGGGACCTTGAGAATTCCAGATAGGATCTGGGAGCGTGGAAAAAAAATGGGATCATGGCACAGTTTTTCCCAGTTTTTTTAAAGGTGTGGAGGCAGCTGTTGGTTGGGAAAGCTGCGGATTTATCCTGGAATAGGGAATTAAAGGAAAACCCATGTTTGGGGTGGGAATTTTTTATCCTTAAAAGTAGGTTTTCCATAGGTTTTTTTTTTTTCTTTTTTTCCAGAACACACAAGTGACAGAGGCCTGGAATAAAATTGCTCACTCGTTCCACTGCACACCCATTGAAGGTGAGGGAATCCCGGGAAAAGGATTCTGGGGAAAAAAGGGGATTCCAGGGGAAAAGGGATCATAAGGAAAAGGGATAACAGGGATAAAAGGATCCCGGGAAAAAGGGATTCCAGGGGGAAAAAGGGTCACAGACAAAAAGGGATCCCAGGAAAAAAGGGATAACAAGTAAAATGGGATAACGGGGGCAAAGGGATCCCAGATAAGAGGGATCATGGGGAAAAGGGATAAAAGGGATCCCAAGGAAAAGGGATCTGAGGGAAAAAAGGATCCCGGGGGAAAAGGGATCCCACAGAAGAGGGATAACAAGGATAAAAGGGATCCTGGGGAAGAGGAATCCCAGGAATCCACACAGAATCTTGAGCTGCCCTAATCCAATTTCGGGAAAATCCAAGAGCCGCCCGTCCATCCTTACGGGATCAACCCTGGCTCAGAATTCCCTTCCAAACCATCTGGATTTTCCCTCTTCCCTCCATTTCTCTGGTTTTAGAGATGCGTTAATTGGGAAATGAGATGTGGGAGCCCTTTGGCGATCCCAGAACCTTCCAAGGTTCCAGGAGGTCCTTCTTATCCTGCTCCAAACCCTTGGAATGCTCTGGGATTGCTGGATCTGTATCCAGGAGCTCATCCTGATCCTTTTTCTCCCCGTGGGATTTTCCAGCCGCCCTTAAATCTGTCCCTTGTTGGTTAAATTCCCTGGAATTTCGGGAATTCTCTTCCTGCCGCCTCGGGAGTGGGTTGGGAATTCCGGGGCCTCTTCCTGGGATTGGGCTCGGAGCGAAGAGTGGGAAAAGTGTGGGAATGGCCCCAGAATTCCCTCGGGATTCTGCAGAGCCCGGGCTGGGAACTGGCCCTGGGTTGGACAACGGTGGGGAGTGGCACTGGGGCTCCCAGTACAGACCAGTATGGCCCAGTACAGCCCACTGGTGTGCAGTGCCCAGGGCTCCCAGTACAGACCAGTACAGCCCACTGGTGTGCGCATGTCTGGGGCTCCCATTAAAGACCAGTATAACCCAGTACAGCCCACTGGTGCACAGTGCCTGCAGCTCCCAGTACAGACCAATACAGCCCACGAGCTGGGAGATCCAGAGGGAATTTTGGGGTCCATGTGACCCTGAGGACTCCCAGCTCCCCTTCTCCTACAACTGCGAGTGGCTCTCCCAGTAACCCCAGTCCATCCCAGTACACCCCAGTCCATCCCAGTAAGGCCAGTTTGTCCGCAGGGATGTTGTCGCACCAGCTGAAGCAGCACGTGATCGACGGGGAGAAAACGATCATCCAGAACCCCTCGGACCAGCAGAAGTGAGCAGGGCAAAAATGGGGGGATTGGGGCAAAAATGGGGGGGTTGGGGCAAAAATGGGGGAGTCTGGATGAGAAATAGGGGGTCAGGGGATAAATGGGGGGGTCCCTGTGAGAAATGGGGTCAGGATGAGAAATGGGGTCGGGGTGAGGAAATGAAGCAGAGGTGAGAAGTGGGGTCAGGATAAATGGGGCGGTCAGGGTGAGAAATTGGGAAGGGAAGGTTTCCTGGAATGTTTTGGGTTTCCAGGACTGTTTTCGATGTCCTGGCACACTTTAAGTTTCCAGGAATGTTCTAGGCTTTCCTGGAAGCTTTTCCCTGCCACATTCCCAGCTTTTTTTCCCCGCTCACCAACCCCATTTTCCCCATTCCCAGCTTTTTTTCCCCATTCCCCCCTTTTTTCCCCCTCACCAACCCTGTTTTTCCCGCAGGAAGGACCACGAAAAAGCCGAATTCGAGGTGCACGAAGTCTACGCCGTCGACGTCCTCGTCAGCAGCGGCGAGGGCAAGGTGAGTCCTATCCCAAAAAAAACCCAAAATCCCAGGAACTGAGGAGCCTGGAAAGGCTCTGGAGCGCTGGGAATTCCCGTGGGAATGCTTTTCCAGGCGAAGGACGCGGGGCAGAGAACCACGATCTACAAGAGGGACCCCTCCAAGCAGTACGGGCTGAAGATGAAAACCTCCCGTGCCTTCTTCAGCGAGGTGGAGCGGCGCTTCGACACCATGCCCTTCACCCTCAGGTGATCCCGGGAATTCCCGCCGGGAATGCCGGCCTGGGGCACCTGGATGGGACTGCAGTTCTGCCTGGGGCACCTGGAATCTGAGCAGGATTCCATCGGGAGTGGGAAGGGGTTGGAGCTGGAATTCCAGGGATTTGAGCCTTCCCCACGGCAGGTGTGTGTGGGTGTGAGCCCAGGTGTAGTCCTGGTGTGAGCCCAAGTGAGAGCTCAGGTGTGAGCACAGCTGTGCACTCACATGATCGCAGGTGTGACCAGGTGTGAGTTCAGGTGTGCTCTCAGGTGTTCAGTCAGGTGCACTCAGGTGTGTTCCCAGGTGAGCTCAGGTGCTCCCAGGTACACTCAGGTGCGCTTAGATGTGCACTCAGGTGTGATCTCAGGTGCGCTCCCAGGTGCAATCTCAGGTACATTCTTGTGTGCACTCAGGTGTGCTGCCAGGTACGCTCAGGTGTGATCTCAGGTGCAATCTCAGGTGTGCACTCAGGTGCAATCTCAGGTACAATCTCAGGTGCAATCTCAGGTGTGCACTCAGGTGTGATCTCAGGTGTGCACTCAGGTGTGATCTCAGGCGCACTCAGGTGCGATCTCAGGTATGATCTCAGGTGCTATCTCAGGTACACTCAGGTGTGATCTCAGGTGCTATCTCAGGTGCACTCAGGTGAGATCTCAGGTGCACTGGCAGGTGAGCTCAGGTGGTGGCTGAGGCTGGGCTGTCCCCGCAGGGCGTTCGAGGACGAGAAGAAGGCGCGCATGGGGGTGGTGGAGTGCGCCAAGCACGAGCTGCTGCAGCCCTTCAACGTCCTCTACGAGAAGGAAGGTGAGCATGGGCACACCTGGGGGGACACCTGGGGACAGGTGACACCCAGGGGACACAGCGGGGACAGGTGGGGATGGAGCCAGGCGAGTTTGGAGCTGGAGAGCTGCTCACAGAGCGGGGATTGCAGGTCCTGGCAGGTGTAAAGAGTGGGAATTGCAGGTCCTAGCAGGTTCAAGGAGCAGTTCTGGGTCCTGGCAGGTGTAAAGAGCAGGAATTGCGGGTCCTGGAAGGTTCAAGGATGGATTAGGGGTTAGTGCCTGCCGCAACATTGCATGAGGGGTCAGACCCACAGGTCCTGGCAGGGTTAACCCTGGTGTTCCCACAGGTCCTGGCAGGGGGGATGAGCCCCGTAGGTCCTGGCAGGGTTAACCCCGGTGTCCCTGCAGGTCCTGGCAGGGTAAACCCCAATGTCCCCACAGGTCCTGGCAGGGGGGATGAGCCCCGCAGGTCCTGGCAGGGTAAACCCCGGTGTCCCCACAGGTCCTGGCAGGGGGGATGAGCCGCGCAGGTCCTGGCAGGGTAAACCCCGGTGTCCCCACAGGTCCTGGCAGGGGGGATGAGCCCCGCAGGTCCTGGCAGGGTTAACCCGCTGTCCCCACAGGGGAGTTCGTGGCACAGTTCAAGTTCACGGTGCTGCTGATGCCCAACGGCCCCATGAGGATCACGAGTGGCCCCTTCGAGCCTGAACTCTACAAATCTGACCTCGAGGTGCAGGACGGGGAGCTCAAGGTTGGTTCACCGTTAATATTAATCACTAATAATATTAACAGCTGAATTAAATGTCTGTATCAAAGCCACATGTTCATATTTACATATAAAATATTCATAGGAAAAATTTTTTGTCTATTTTATTAATTATTTTTTTATGGGTGTTTGTGTTTACTTGTAAAATTAATTTGAAAATATATTTATAGTAGTCATTAGTATTAATAGATTAATTACTAATTAATAAGAAAC
>VZRF01011364.1:0-16694 GCA_013396875.1 Vireo altiloquus
AAAGCATTCCCTGACTCTGGGATGTTTGAATTAGGATTTCCAGCTACTGAGGAAGGAAATGTTGTGGTCCCACTGGTCCAGTGTGGGATCATAGAAGAGTTTGAGTTGGAAGAGACCTTGCAAAGGCCAGGGATACCTTCCCCTATCCCAGGTGCTCCAATGTCCAGCCTGGCCTTGGACACNGTGAGCTGGGCACAAAGATAAACATGGACAAATGAGCTGTTCTGGTGAAAAATAAAACTGAATAATGCCTGAATCTCACCACACACCAACCCCACGAGGAGAATTTCTGAGGAGACACCGAGGGAAGCCTGGAGCATTTCAGATTTCAGTGCAACTTCAGAGGAAAGGTTCAGGATTCGTGGGAGGAGACCACAGAGGTGCTCTGAGGGCTGGAGCCCTTCTCTCCCAGGAGGGAAAACAGAGCTGGGAGTGTTGAGCTGGAGAAGAGAAGGCTCCAGGGAAACATTCCTGCACTGGAAGGGAGCTGATGAGGAAAACAGAGCAAAGCTCTCAGCAGCCTTTGCTCCCTCAGGACACGGGACAATGGTTTAACATGGAGGGATGGTTTAGATCAAATATAAGAAAGGTTTTTACACTGAGGGTGGGCAGGCCCTGGCACAGGGTGCCCAGAGCAGCTGGGGCTGCCCCTGGATCCCTGGCAGTGCCCAAGGCCACTGGTGTGTGGTGAAACCCAGGCATTATTTTAGTTTTATTTTTCACCAGAGCCAATTTGATGAGGTTCCAAGAAGAGGAGCTGAACCCATTTATTCATACTGGGAACCTGAGAAAAGTTTTCAGCTGGTGGCACTGAGGATGAGGTTTTGCTGCTGGAAGGGCNGAACTCGGGAGCTGTCATTGTCCATGTTGGGATGCACTGAGGCAGGAGCCTCTGGAGCCCAGAGTGTGACCTCTGAAGGCCTTTCCAATCAATCCCTCCTTTATTCCTTTATTCCTGTCTGCTCTCTGTTCCTAGGGAGCCATTTCAGGCATCAAAACCATCCAGGAATCCTCCACCAAGAGCTGCAGTGCTCCCAGCTCTGTGTTTTTCAAGCATTTTCCAATCTCCTTGCATTCCTCAAGCTGTCACTTTATTACCACTGGATGGGATTTTTCAGAGAGTGATTTTTGCCTGTGGCCCCGAGGAAGGTGCTGGGTGTGCGATCAGCCCCAGGGCTGCTGCTCTGAATCCCACATGTTTAAATGATGGCAAAACACATATTAATGCTAGAAACACCACGTTTGCATCGTTTTCATGCAACTAATTGTTCTTTTTTTCCCCCTCCACGAGGGATTTTGAAGATCTTTGGCAGCACTGGCAGCAGCAGGATGTGGATGGGAGATGAGGGGGAGTGGATTCCTTCTGCCAGGGTCCTCCATCTTCCACATTACCTAAAGAATTGATCAGGGTGCTTAAAAAAAAAAAACCACGAAACATTTTGCAGCTTCAGGGCATGGATATTCACTGCTTATTTATTCATTTCTTTATTCTGTAATAAAATAGTACTGTTCTCACAGACTAGGCTGTATGATCCATAAATACCCTTGTAAAATAGATTGGTAGCATGTAACAGAATCCTTTCGAATATTCCGTGAAAATTCTCATTTTTCCTTTTTTTTTTTTTGCTTTTGTTTTTGTTGATAGCACTTTCAGAACATTTACATCCTTCATCCTGACATTTGGAAAGAGAACATTTTTTTTTTTTTTGCCCACAGAGGTGAGTTTACAGCATCATCACAGCATTATAGCTTGTTTAAAAATACATACAGCAGTACTGGTAATTGCAAGCAAGCTGTATACTTGAGCAGGGGGCTTGGTGGCAACTTCACAGGGTTTCTACTTTATAAAACAATGACATTTATTAATATTACATCCATCACTTGGTTAGAAAAGATTACTTAAGATTATGCTACTCACAATAAATCTGTCATTTCTCTGTGACATCATACAGGCTATGAAAATAGAAACACGCCGTGGTATGGGTGGTTTAAAGAAAGATTTAAAAGGATTAGATGCCTAATTTTTTTTAAAAAAAGGGGGTTAGGCTGTCTGGTTTTTGGGAATTTGAGTTCCTTTAGCACTGGGTGTCCTCAATGCACTTGTGGGAATGCCACGAGCACCTCTCAGCAGCTCTCCTCGTGTGAGGGAAGCATGGAAATGTCAGGGCTGGCCCCAGGAGGAGCTGCAGGAACAGCCTGGCAGCACCATCTGGGAGCTCCTCCCGACTCCAAGGGGATTTCAACACCTTCAGGCCCTGATGGGATCAATGCAGCACAACTCCCTCGGTTTGGATCAGCTGAGCTGCTTGGTGTTACCCCAAATCTGCCTCTTTACCTTCCAGCGGGGTTTTGAAAGAGTGAAAGCACCAGATTTCAATTTACTGGTTCAGTAATACACAGAAAATTGTGGTTAGGGTTGGAAAGGACCTAAAAATTCATCCCATTCCACCTCTGCCACGGCAGGGACACCTTCCAGCATCCCAGGGTGCTCCAAGCCCTGTCCAGCCTGGTCTGGGACACTTCCAAGAGGATTAAAATGACAGAAGAGATTAAAAATACATCATTGCATCAGTTTTACTTCGCACAAATGAGACTAAATGTATAAATGTATATATGTATGCATAATAAAGCTGTAGGAAATCTCCAAACTGCTAACAACTCTTAGAAATGAGATAAAACAAGGATGTATTTGCTTGGGAAATTCATAGTTGCAGTTCTTTGATGGTTTTCATTGCCAGGTAATTCAAGAGTACTTCCTGGTGGCTCCTGGTTTCCTTTCCTTATGAAACAAGTCCAGGTGTGCTTTGGCAAATGCTCTTTTCTTGGTCTCTCTGATACTCCTCTTGTGCTTTCTGCAGTCTTTTCCCTCTGAGTTTCCACTTGTGAAAGCAGTAGGTGATGAGGGATGTCATGATCAGGGAGAAAATGATGACGAGCACGACGATGAGGGCGATGGTGGAGGACAGGGACCCCTCCAGCTGCTCACTCTCCGTGTCCCTGGTGGAGTTGAGATCAGCAAAGCTCTCATACTCTGCCGAGGCCAAAAGTGCAGCTCCAGGAGCCTCCTTGAACTTGGGCCTCATTGGGACTCAGGAGCTGTTCTCAAAAGCCCTGGAGAAGCAGAACTAGGACTGCCCTGTCAGCTGGGGCAGCCAGGAGCCAGCCTTGCCCTCGGGTTCTGCCGGCATAGGGGAGCCTCAGGAGTGGGGTTTGGAGGCAGGGAGGGCAGGAACTGCAGCCTGTGGCACCAAGCTCCCAGCACACGTCACCTTTCTCCCAGGCCTTGAGGTCAGGAAGGTGTTGCCTTCTTCATCAAGGGGCAGGGAAGGCTCAGCCAGCTGCCAGTTTGGGATTCCTTGTTTTCTGCAAGAGATAATTGGAGAAAATCCAATCAATTTTCCAGCGGTGGCAGAGCTTGTCCTGGGGCTGGAAGCAGAACAAGCATTGCAACAAGTGTAGCTTTCTATCTTAGGAATTGTCTCAGTGAAAGACTTTTTTTTTTCTTTCCCAAAATATTCCCAGAAGGAAAGAAAAGAAATGAAAGGCCTGGTTTGGGTAACATCACCCAAGATTAACAAAATCAGCTGCAAACAGGAGCTCCCATGTTAACAATGGATTTCATTTCCCCTCTCTGCTCTCGGGCTGGGCTCGTCTGGAGAGGGTTTGGATTTGGGGTTTTAGTCCTCATTATAATGGAACTGAGGAGGTTTCCTCACTGATGGCAAATCTGGGATGTGGAAAAGGACCTGGGAATTGAGGAGGTTTCCTTACTGATGGCGAATCAGGGATGAGGAAAAGGACCTGGGAATTGAGGAGGTTTCCTCACTCCTGGCAAGTCTGGGATGTGGAACAAGGCCCTGGGTGAAAAACCACCCTGGATTATTTGAGAGGTGAGCTCCCCTACAGGCACTGAGCCATAAATTGGAATTTAATCCTCCCACCCTTCCACAATTCTGATGGAATTTCAAAGACTTTTTAAGTTATTTGCCTTTGATATGTGCTGTGTGTGACAAACCCTAAAAAATTCCCTCATCTGAGCAGTTCTGAAGTCCAAAGCTGCTCTGCCCTTTCCTTCCCTGATCCAAATCCCATTTTGGAGTTAAACCTGAGGAGCAAAGCTGCTCTGCTCTTGATTCCTGCTTCCACTCGGGCCAGGAGGATTTGCCCCGGGGTGTTTTCCTTTGAGGAGCTGTAAATACGTTCAGGGCTATTTATTTCAGATAACAGCTTGCTCCAAACCCCCTCCGCCCTCCTCCCAAATGCTTGGAGGCCAAAATTAGGTTTCAGAGATCTTGGAGCCTCATTGTTTGGAGATGTTTGATAGGATGCAGTTCATCCTCTTTATAGAAATAAAGTTCATCCCACTCAGGCTCACAGAGAGCTGAGGGTCTCTCTGACTAATTAGCAGCACGTTCTGGTTAGTAATAACCACTGTTTATATAGCTCAGCATTCTGTTGATGCTAAAAGATGTAAATAACAGTTCCTGCCAGTTTGGAACAATATGTTCACGGAGAGAAATGGGGATTTTCAAGGAAGTTTAGAGCTCGGATTTTAGTTGAGGGAGTGCCGATTGAAGGCTCATTTCACATCAGGGACCAGCGTGGCCCATCTTTGATGGATGCCTTCGAGTGGCACTGCTGGCAAGCCATGCATCAGGAGGGGATGGAAAAGGAATATTTTAGTGCTCCTCGGCCTGGTATTCAACGCCCTTCTCAAGTAGCCTAAAGAAAGAAACTGCAATAAAAGCACTTGAGGAGCTGAGAAATGCCCCTGTGATTTATGGAGCAGCCGAGTGTCCTCCTCCTCCCACGGGGAGCTGCAGGAGGGGGAAATGTCTCAGCACGGAGAGAAATGTGATCCTGTCGTACTTGCCTTAACCTGGATCTCATCTCATCCGTGTCCACAGCTGGCAGACTCCTGTGGGGAGAGGAGAACAAGAGAGACAAAGTCAGAACGCAGCTGGTTCTGTGCTGCTCCAGGGAGGTGCAGGGATGGTGTTTGTGACTCCCCCATCACTTCAGGGAGGTGGAATTTCAAAACCAAACCAGGAATGCTTTAAAATCTTAAATCTGCAAAGCTCTGCTCGTGCTTTGGCTGCGTTTTGGGGAAGGAAACTGCTTTGATGGGCAAACCCCTTCCAAAGAACCTCTGAGGGTTCTGTCGGTGGCTCTGCTGGGAACTCCTGGGTGGCTGTGACCGAAACGGTGCCAGCTCTGCTTCCCACTTCCACTGCTTCCCACTTCCACTGCTTCCCACTTCCATTGCTTCCCACTTCCACTGCTTCCCACTGCCACTGCTTCCCACTTCCACTGCTTCCCACTTCCACTGCTTCCCACTTCTTCCACTGCTTCCCACTTCCACTGCTTCCCACTTCCACTGCTTCCCACTTCCATTGCTTCCCACTTCTTCCACTGCTTCCCACTTCCACTGCTTCCCACTTCTTCCACTGCTTCCCACTTCCACTGCTTCCCACTTCTTCCACTGCTTCCCACTTCCACTGCTTCCCGAGGGCTAGGAGTGCTCCTGGCTGCTGCTCAGGGAGTGCTCCAGAGGGACCTCTCCGGGCTGGAGAAGCAGAGAGGAACCTGCTGAGGTTCAGGTCTTGGAATGATCACACACAGCTCCCATCCCATCCCATCCCATCCCATCCCATCCCATCCTCAGGGGGACACTTCCCATTAAAATCCTCCCCAAACCTCTCCCTTGTCCATGCTTTAAATTAACTCCAGCAGCAGAAAATAAATAAATAAAGCTGATATTGTTTGCTTGGCTTCATGTGAGTCATAATTCCTCAGTGGCTTTGGCCTGAGCATTGCAAACATTCCAATCAGGATTTTAGGTCTGGGCACATTTAATTCCCATTAAAATATATTAGAAAGATACAAGTATTGACAAAAATAATGAGGGGTTGTTGTTTTTTTTTTATCTGGAAATGTGTTAGAATAAACCTCCTGTGCAAGCACATTGGAATATCTAGAAATTGAATTAATTTTTAAAGCTTTTAATGAAATAATAATGTTTTACTCTGGTACTTATGTGGAGCACGTCCTTGCCTTGGGATGGAGTTTCCTACCCTGGCTCCTGTTCCTTTGTCTTTTTTACCAACCTCTAAAGGGAAGTACAGCTCAGTACAAGATGGGGAGGACAAAATCTGCTCCTTGATTTGTAATATCCTTAGGACAGGCATTGTCTTCCCTTTGTTCTCCAAGTTTGACCTCTGGGTAGCTCAGAGAGAAATAGATTTTTGAGGTTATTTTATAGTTTCTGAGGGTGGAAAGTAAGAGAGGGTTGGATGCAATTTATATAAAAGGAACAAAGCAAATGACAGTGAAAAAAACCCAGAGTGCCTCAAGATTAATTCAGGTTATTGGCATCTGTCAAACACTGAATTACTGAAGAGAGATAAGAATGTTCATCAACAGCTTTTTGATTTCCCTTTTCTGAGGGCAAACCTTGCCTCCCTTTGCCAGACGTGGTAATAATGATGTTCTCGGTGTTACATTCAAGGCAGAAAGTATGATTTGCATTGGATTCCTAAAAAAAAGAAATTAAGAAGTCCAAATGCCGTGTGGAAAATCAGACTTTTATTTTATTGGATATGATTTGGGGCTTTTCTATTGTTGGTGATGCCTTATCCCTGGTCTTTAAATTAAATCTAAAACACAGTTTATGGGGAAAAGGAGTTTTTTACTTTGGTATTTATTTTAGGATCATCAGGTACAGCACTTGGTCCAGGTGGGATGCCCTGAAAATGCATGTACAGAAATACACACAATTATAGGCCTTGCAAAATTAATATATTTATCAAATATCTCTTAATGAGACATTCAAGTGAACCCCTCGTTCTGAGGAACTTTTCTTTTTTAATGGGCTTATTTTAGTTTACAAAATGTGTTCTGGAGAGGCCCTTGGTGTCTGGGGCTCCCAGGATGTTTGCTCTCCTGGTTTAACGGTGCCGTGGGGCTGAGCTGAGTTATCAGCCTTGGGAAGTCACAGTGTGTGGGCTAAAAGCACTGAGAATGCATCAAACTATAACAGAGTGTGTGAGAGGGGTGTGAAAGAAAAGCAAAAAATCATTCTGGCATCATTAGGATAATTGGGTTTTATTCTGAACGGCTGAGTTCAGTGAATGTCTGGAATCTCCAGCTTTGTTGGAAGGAGGAAGGGCAGGAATTGAAGGGCAGGAATCACACCTGGGCTGCTGCAGCTCCTGGTTCCCATGGGAAGCACATCCTTGACCCTTGGGACAACTCCAGTTCCTGATGGGCTTGATAAAGAATGGCTGATAAGGACAGAAACCCAGCACAGAGAGGAAAAGGAGCAGCTCTGCTCTCAAAGGAACACAAACCCAGCTTTCCAAAGGAAAGGGGAGTGCCCTGAAGTACAAACCTGCTCCTGGTGAGTTTTATGCCTTTAAATGGCTCCCTAGAAACAGAGACCAGACAGGAATAAAGGAATAAAGGAGGGATTGATTGGAAAGGCCTTCAGAGGTCACACTCTGGCCTCCAGAGGCTCCTGCCTCAGTGCATCCCAACATGGACAATGACAGCTCCCAAGTTCTTCCCACTTTGATAGCAGCATCAATTGCCCAAGCAGAAGCCAGGCAAGGATGGAATTTGCCCAAGCTTGCCCCCCTGTCCCCAAGATGAAGGTTTGCAGTTGTTGGGTCCAGGAGGGTCTGGGTGTCCTTGGAGAGCGAGCTGGAGAGGCTTTGTTATGTCAGTGTGAGCATGAGAGAACAGCACTGAACGAGCTCCAGGGAACTGCAGAGTTCCACTGGGCACTGCAGGGCTGGGAACAGAGAAAAGTTCAAACCTAAGGCATCAAGTTGATAAAAAAAATCTCTTTGGTAGCAGGAGAACCTTGGGTTCTCTTTGTGTGTCTCATCCCTCCATTCCCTGTGCATTTCCCACTGCTGAATTCCTCCCTGCATTTATGGAACCCTAAACATATATTGATTTTTTTAAAACATAGTTTCAGGCTTGCTTTGCTTTCGCCTTCAGCTTCCTCGTAAATCTCCCCGTTGCCTTTCAAATTGCCTCTTCCATTTTAATTGCGTGAGGGAAGAATGCGGCTCCTCTCTCTCAATTTGCATCCTTTTGATGTGGAAACATTGGTGTGAAAGGTGTCCCTCATGCTTAGACCTGATATGGAAATGGCTCTTTCTCTCTTTCTCCTCCTCCTCCGGAGCTGGGGAGCGAGACATCAACTCCAACACTTGTGCTGCAGATAAAAGGCGCAGTGGGAGCGGGAGAGGGACAAGGAGGAGGAAAGGAGAGGAGCAAGAAATGGGAGAAGCCTTTGAAAAACCCACAGTGAGGTGTTTTAGCCTCGCTGCACCTTCTACAAACTCACATACAGGAACAAAGATCAGGATTTAAGAGTATTTAAAAACAATCCATAAATCCATGTCTATTTATTTTTGGATGCTTTAAGAACTTTTGGAAAGCTGCAGGTTCCAAGTGTCCCAAGCGCTGCTCGGGTTCACTCCTGGGAGGTTCTGTGTCCTTTGTGCTGTTCCCATACACTTTATCTGTAGTGTCACCAGGTCTGCAGGTGTTAAACACCACAGATTTACCTGCGAAGTGCTCACATTAAACCTCTCCATGCCCCTTTGTTCCGGATTGTTTATCCCCAAAGAGGAAACAGGATCCGCATTTCATTTTTCCATGCGGTCACCCCTAGAAACGTAATTTGCATAAACCCCTTGTGATTTACACCCAGAGCTACAAGTGGCACCTTAGAGAAAGGTCGGAGCAAGCCAATTAAACTTTTAATTAGGTGTACAAAACCCCAGCCCTGCTTTTATCCCAGCAAACAAGAAATCTCTGCTCTCATTTGTCCTTCAGTGCGTTCTGGCTTTGTTATTCCTGAGTTGTCTTAGGCAGGGAGAGAAAAAAAAGGCTGGGAATTTTGGGATCGCTCATTCCAGCACTGGCCAGATCCATGAGCCGCTGGAAAGTTGTGTTCCTGTAAAAGGATTAATACCTGGTGGGATCCTGATCGTGCTGGGAGCTGCCCTGGGCTCGGATAACTTTGTGTACTACAAAACCAGGTAATTGTGGAGCAGAACCTGATCCCATCTCCTCCCTCCCTTCTCCTCTCCCTCGGAAGATCCTGAGCAAAACAATCCCATGCCACTGCTCAGGACATTTTTGGGATGCTGTGGGCAGAGCTGGGCTCAGCAGGGCCATAAATAAATGTGAGGTGCTGCTTTCCTGGACATTCTCTTTACAGAGGACCCACGTGAGGCTAATTCTGGGTTTAATTTTAATAGAGTAACCCCTGAAGTGCAGATTAGTTGAAGCCACAGCCGTGTCTGGCTTTAGGCTCTCTCCGGAGCTGGTTTTCATCCCACTGATTTCATTGGTGACCTCTGCTAGTTTAATGTGTTAATTTAGCCTAAGTGTGATTTGATAAACAGCAGCAGCTTTTGAGGTGTGATCACAGCCTCCCTGTCACTGCCTGTTTTGGCAAATCTGAGCTTTGCTCTGTGCAAAGTCCAAATCCTTCTGGAATGGTTCCTGTTCCCAGGAACAAACTGCACCCAGGCCATGCACACACTGAACACTTGATGGATTCCCTCCCTAAACCTGAAAAGGTACCTGGGGCAGGTATTTTCACCTTCTCGTCCAGGAAATGTGAGGGAAGTTTATTATCCTGAGCATTGGAATCCTTGGATGCCATTTTTAGGGGAGCTTTAAACCTCCCCGAAATGCTCCCCAGAGCTGTGAGGATGAGGCTTGTCCGAGCTGGCACAAACCTGGGAGGAGGAGACCCTTGTTCCTTCCACAGGAATAATAAAAATAATCATTTCTGTCTAGGAAAAGGTCTGGATTTTTTCCCTCTTAAGCTGGGAGAACAGTGCTGTATCCAGGTGCTGTTCTCTGAGCCTGTTCCTTCCTGGTGTTCCCTTCCAAAGAGGCTTCACTGCCTTTGAAAAGCTCTGCTGAGGTTGTTTTTCTCAAAGCAGCACCACTGCTCCTCTTTTGGGAGGGTGGATTTTCCTGATGAGCCATTCCTGCTCCAGGAGCAGCCTTCCATCAGCAGCTAAAGAGAACACCCTGCAAAATGGGGATTCTTTGTCCCTTGGAAATGATATTTTGTGCTTCACTCATTGCTGATTTCGTTCAGACTCATTTTTTATGCTGTTCTTCCCCTCCAGAATCAGGGGCAGCTCCATCCTGTGCTTACAGAGGCAGCCTGGGAATTCTCCCTTGGTCCACATTTCAGATGTTATTCTGTGAAAACACAAACCCTGGAGTGAGCACTCCCCAAATCTACACTGAGCTTAAATGGTCACTGATTTTTTTTTTCCCCATTTGCTGTTTTTAGGCTAAATTTGCCCCAAAGTGATCAGATCTTTGGAGCCAGGATAAACAGTGCAGGTACAGGTGGATGATTAATTGTTGAGAGAGAGGAAAAATGAAAACTGAGAGCTGTTTAGAGCTGAATTCAAATGAAAGCCCCAAACCTAAGAACCCTCATTAAATATAATTTTAAGCCAATCAATGGCCTTTTTGTTAAATTCCCATTGTGTGTGAGGGTGAGGAGAGCTCTAATTCTGGCCTAATTGTGAAGGGATGAACAAATTAGATCTGGGTTTTCTATTTAATCTGTCCTTTCCCATTTTCTCCTGCCCTACCACGAGCAAGGAAAGCCATTCCAGCTGGGACACTGCAGCCTTTCTCTTGGATCTAAAACCTGCCAAGATTGAAACTCCTGCAGGGATAGATTTGGCTTTTTTTAAAATATTGCAAAGAGCAAAAGATTGTTTGAACATTCCTGATTTCATCCATCTCCTTCCAAAAGGAGCTGAATCTGTTCTTGATGAACAGGCCCAGCCTAGGGCTGCAATAAATTCACCACTCAGGGAATTTCACCTTTAAATTGTGCAGGAAAATAAGGAGTTAAAGGGTGGGAGGGAGCAGGGGCTGGGAGGGGGAGTGATGAGTGTCAGCTTTAGAGGCAGCGACTTTGTTCATATCTGGAAGAAAATCACATTTCTTTTCCCACAGCACAGACCGGGAATAGTTTCTGTGGGATTTGGGAGGTGCAGGTGAGCAGGAGCTCCCTCCTCTCCTGTCTCCATCTGCAGCCCAGGGAGCTGAACTGGTGTGTGGTGAACTGGTCCCAGCACCGAGGCTGAAGGAGGAATGAAGGCTCAGAGCATCCTCTGCTTCCAGCACTGACTTTCCTTCGAGGTTCCAACCCCATTCCAAAGGGGAAAAGCGCTGTGGGATCAGTGGGATGGCACTGCTGGGAGGGGATGGGGGCACCCCGAGGGGTTCAGCTGCAGGCACGGCAGTGGGACAAGCTTGGGGTGCAGGTGTGGGAATGGCCAGGGATCCCTGGAGCCCCGGGATGGAGAGGAGGGTGGGAAAGCAGGAGCAGGCGTGCCAGGGGTGCCAGTGTGTCCCAGGGGTGTGCCAGGGGTGCCACTTTGTCCCAGGGGTGTCCCAGGGGTGCCAGTGTGTCCCAGGGGTGTGCCAGGGGTGCCACTTTGTCCCAGGGGTGTCCCAGGGGTGCCAGTGTGTTCCAGAGGTGCCCAGCACAGCTTTTCTGGGAGCAGGAGGATGCAGCTCCTTGGGAAGGGCAGGGTGTGGGAAGCTCTGGCACCCTGGGCAGGAGGGACACCCACCCAGGAGGGTCACCCCTGGCACACCTGGGACAAGAACAGGACCCGCACAAAGGGGACCAGGAGTGGCCTCGGGCCGGGCTGGGGGCAGCAGGGTGGGCAGGGCAGCCCTGGAGCCTGCAGGGACCAGGTTGGTACCGTGCTGTGCCGTGCCGTGCCAGCCTGGCACGTGGCTGTCCTGAGCACTGATACTGTGCCGTGCTGTGCCGTGCCTGGCACGTGGCTGTCCTGGTGCCATGCCAGCCGGCACACCAGTGCTGTGCCGTGCCATGCTGTGCCGTGCCAGCCTGCACACCGGTCCCACGCTGCCTGGCACGGTGCTGTGCCAGCCTCACACCTCGAGTATCACCGCGCCGTGCCAGCCTGAACCCTGGTGCTGTGCCGTGCCGTGCCAGCCTGCCCTGGTCCCGTGCCGTGCCAGCCTGAACCCTGGTGCTGTGCTGTGCCGTGCCGTGCCGTGCCAGCCCCACACGCTGGTGCTGTCCCACTCAGCCTGAGCGTCGGCACCTCGCTGCTCGCTGCTGTGCCGTGCCAACCCCGCACGCTGGTACCGTGCCGTGCCAGCCCTGCACACGGCGATCACGGTGCTGTGCCAGTCCTGCACGCTGGTCTCGTGCCGTGCCGTGCTGTGCCATGTCACCCCGTACACCGGTGCCGTGCCAGCCCTGCACGCCGGTACCAGCCGTGCCCGGTGCTGTGCCGTGGCAGTCTGTACCCTGCTGCCTTGCCGTGCCGTGCCATGCCGTGCCGTGCCAGCCCCAGGGCCAGGATGCAGCGAGCACTCCCCGGGCTCTGCCGCAGGCGCTGCCCGTGCCTGGCGATCGCGGCCGTGCCGGGAAGCGGCTCCAGAGGCGCATCCCTGCGGGAAGGGGCTGGCAGCGGGATGGGCACAGGGCTGGGGTGGCTCCGGGTCCATCCCAGAGGTGCCCCCGCTGCCCCTTCCCTCCATCCCTCCCTCCCGCACTCGCAGCGCGCCCGCGGCTCCGCACAAAGCAGCCTCCGCAGCACTCACCTGCTCTGGCCGCCTCCTCTCCGGACACCGGGGGCCGTGCGGGGGTGGCAGCCCGGGCAGGGAGCCCCGAGCCCGGCCGGTGGCCCGCGGTGGCCCCGGAGCTGGCCCCGAGCGCGGTGGTGCCGCAGCTGCAGCGAGGGTGGAACCTCTCCGCTCCCCCTCGGCAGCACCATCTGAGCCCAGCCGAATTTGTCAACTTTATTTAGGGGGAAGAACGGATCACATGGGGAGCTTCACCCAGCTGGGAGGAGCGTGTCGGTGCAGAATCAGGTCACCGACAGAAAAGCCGAGTTAGTCACGGCCAGCAGCAGCAACAGTGAGAGCAGAGGCAGGCAGGGAGAGGAGCCCGAGACAAAGGCAGGGACGCTGATGGGAATTCAGCGCTGCTGCTTGCTGCCCTTATCCGTGCCATCAAGCAATTTCCTTTAATCGGGTGAGTTTTCCTAATCAAGTAAGAAATAGAGTGGGATGTGAAAGAAACGTTTTCAGCTTCCGAGTGCTTTTGAGCACATTCACCCTGCGGAGATTTCCACAGCCTTTTCTTTTCCCATCCCCGTCTCCGTCCTGCTGCGTTGTATTCATTCAGCCCCAGAGGAATGGATGCTACATTCCAAAGCATCCACATCCAACAGTCCAGGCGGAGTTTTTGCCTCTGTCTCCAATCTTTCATTTGCATCTCCTGCTCAGACAAAGGCTGGGGGCTGCTGCCTGATCCTTGGTGTCCCACTGGCCGAGGAATCGTGGTGGAATTGGGTTTCTACAGCACCTTTTCCTGCTCTTCCTCATTCCTTTATGGCTGGGGAAGCTCCCGAGCACAGGTGACACAAAAGCTGCAGCAGGATCCGTGTGACTTTTAATATCATTGTTTGTTTAATGGGCACACATTCCCAACAAGTTGTGATGGGTTTAGGTTATTCAGAGGCCAAAATTCGAGCGTGGATCCCGAAGTGTGGATCCCTAAATACACACACAGCTTGTGAAGGAGTGGGCCTGACTTTTATAGGTGCTAAGCAACTGTTCTTGTGCAGCTCCATCTGTGCTCAAGTGACATCCCACCCTCTCCACCTTCCTCACGTCCACACTTTGAGACAGAAATGAGCTTTGCAAAGTGGGCTGGCTCCTTCCTCTGCTGCCAGGAGCTTTCTGCCCGAAGGAAACTCCATCCTGCCCCGCAGGAGCTCCATCCTAAAGCAGGACACCTGATGGAAGGGAGCTGGGAAGCAGGGGGGTTGCCCCAAGGAGGGCTGATGGGTCCAGGGAGGATAAAATCCCAGGGGAGTGTGTCTGCCACAGCCAAGAACTGCTCGAGCAGCCATGGAACAAGTGGCAGCTGCCTACAGAGGGACTTTCCTTCCTTCAGCTTGCAGAAAATCACCCAGCCTTGGCACTTAAAGGCTGAAACAGTCAAAATGTTGATTCTTGGCAACTTCTTAATGAAGCCTCTGGATGAGAGCCGCTGTAAATGAGGATTTCACAGCAGGGAAGCAGCCCTCACTCACATCAGAGTCCCTCGGGGTGCAGTGCAGCCCTGGGGGGAGCAGAACCTTCCCATTCCTGCCTTTCCTCTCCTCAGGAAAGGGAGAAGCTGGGCCTGGCCCAGGCTCCTGCTCGCTCCCAGAGGATGCAGGAGTGCATCCCACTGCAGGGAGGGTTCAGCCACCTCTGCTTTTTTGTGGGGCAGAGCAGGGAGCTCAAAGAAAGCTCCTTGCACCTCTGCTCCAACCCAGCACAGCCAGCATTTCCCTGAGCTCCATGCAGGGAGGATGGGAGATTTCCCCAGGGAAAGCTGGGGGTTGAGCCTGGTGTGGAGCTGGGAGTGCAGAGCTGAGCTTGGTGTGGAGCTGGGAGTACCTGCAGAGCTGAGCCTGGTGTGGAGCTGGGAGTACCTGCAGAGCTGAGCTTGGTGTGGAGCTGGGAGTACCTGCAGAGCTGAGCCTGGTGTGGAGCTGGGAGTACCTGCAGAGCTGAGCCTGGTGTGGAGCTGGGAGTACCTGCAGAGCTGAGCTTGGTGTGGAGCTGGGAGTACTTGCAGAGCTGAGCCTGGTGTGGAGCTGGGAGTACCTGCAGAGCTGAGCTTGGTGTGGAGCTGGGAGTACCTGCAGAGCTGAGCTTGGTGTGGAGCTGGGTTTGAGCACAGGAAGGCTCCATCCCCCTGCACAGCAGCTCCAGGAATTTGGGGTTGTTTTGCTCCAGGTAGGAGCAAACCTGGCGAGGCCCTCGTTACCTCTTATTTCTGTTTCATCCCCAAGTTCTTTCTTCCTTGCTGGCTGAAGTTTTTTGTCTCCTGCATTTTGCAAAACTCCCCTTTTATATTTTTATACCCTGCTGCTTGCTGAAGTGTCTGATGTCGACTGAAAAAATCTATATATAATGTGTGTGTCTGAATGCATATTTATATAAATGCATCCATATCCATATGCAAAGGCCTGGGAATGCAAATTCCTCCCCGTTTGCATTGGTGCAAGGGCACTTTTTCCTCTGGTTTTATTCCATTTCACTCTCCCCAGCATTTTGCCCATGAGCTGAGCCTGTAAGGAACGCCTGAAGAGATTCTAATATCTTTTTATGCTAAATTTAAGCTTTTCTTCAAATGCTTGCTCCTAATCCGCTATGACTAATCCACTCACAGCCCTCACACCATCAGATTTGCCACTTCCTCAATCCCCTCCATTTTGAGGCTTGCAACAGGTCAGGAACTGGATGAATGATTTGAAGGTTGTGGCTCTTGGGGGGCTGTTGAGCAGTGTTGATATGGCACAGCTCTGACTCCTCCACAAAAACTTAAAATTCCCAGGAAATCAGTGCTTCAGGAAATGCCTGATTTCAGTAAGACTTTAAGAAGGAATTGCTGGCTGTGAGGCCCTGGAATAGAATTCCCAGAGAAGCTGGGGCTGCCCCTGGATGCCTGGAAGTGTCCAAGGCCAGGCTGGAGCAGCCTGGGATGGTGGGAGGTGTCCAAGGAGATCATTCCCAGGTGGTTCCTTCCACCTCAAGGTGCTTTCCTCACACAAGAATTCATCACCTTCAATGGTGATGCTCTCCTTGGAGCAGAGAATGAGGAAAATGTGGCTTTTCCCAATCCCAGTCAAGCAGGGAGGCACTAAAACCAGGCCTATTGAAAGCAGAGTTCCCAGGCCATCGAATTCCCCCTCACCAGATAAAGTTATAAATATTCACTGCAGGGGGAGAGCAGAATTTCAAGGCAAACAGAGTGAAATGGAAGCTCATTGTGCAGGAAGTCTGTGTGGGGTTGTTCTTCCCTTGGCTTTAATAGGAGAGCTAAAATTGACTTCATAAAAGAAATCAGTTAAGAGTCCTCCTCCCTCAGCTCCCATTCCCACTGCCAGTGTCCCTCATTCTGTCCCCATTCCTCCCAAATTAATGAAGCCTTTTACAACACAGCACCTTCCTAAACATTTCCTCACCAGTCAGTCGAGATAAAAGCAGGACAACAAGTTAATCAGAAATGCATTTGTAATGTGAACCTTGGAAAAACCAGGAATAAATGAAGGATGTGTGCTCAGAGCAGAACCCGAGTGAAGCAAAGTGGGTTAAACCAAGCAGCGAGGAAATGATCTCGTTGTGCAATAAAACATTCAATCAGGGAGCTGATCTGAGGGGGGAGGCACCAGGAATGGGCTGCACAGCAAGAGAAAACAGAGGTGAGAACGCTGCTCCTTAATTTGGGATCCTCCACCCTCTCCACCGAGCAGGGAAAACAGCAGGTGGGCCTGGGGGTGGAGATTCCAGCCAGGATTGCACCTCAGTCCTGGAATTTCTGATCTCTGGGATATCTGCCAGGTTAGATTCCAGCACTGGAGATTCCAGCTGGGATTGCACCTCAGTCCTGGGATTTCTGACCTCTGGGGTATCTTCCAGGTTAGATTCCAGCACTGGAGATCCCAGGTGGGATTGCACCTCAGTCCTGGAATTTCTGACCTCTGGGATATCTTCCAGGTTAGATTCCAGCACTGGAGATTCCAGCTGGGATTGCACCTCAGTCCTGGAACTTCTGATCTGTGGGATATCTGCCAGGTTAGATT
>VZRF01011379.1:0-11762 GCA_013396875.1 Vireo altiloquus
AGAAGATGGAGCCAGGCTCCTCACAGTGATGCATGGTGGGAATATGAGAGCTACCGGGCATACACTGAAACAAGAAAGGTTCAGACTGGATACAAGGAAAAACTTTCACATGAGAACTGTTAAGCATTGGAACAGGCTTCCCAGAGTGGTTATGTAGTCTGTTCTTGAAGATTTTCAACACCTGACTAAAACTCCTGAGTAACCTGCTCTGACCTCATAGCTGATTGCTTTGAACAGGAGGTTGGACTAGAGATCCTCTGGGGTCCCTCCCAACCTGAATGATTCTGTGGTCGTGAACTGCTTCCAGTCACATTAAGGGCTGGATCTGCTCAATGGACCAAGTGTGTCCACCCTTTCCATTTTATATCTGACAGTAACTTCAAACAAGCTTGTGAGAATTTTCAAGGAAAGCATGGGCAAGAAGGAAGAGTAAGAAATACCGTAGCATCATAGCATAACTGAGGTGTGACAGCATCTCTAGAGATTGTCCAGTTGATTCCCCCTGCTCAAGCAAGGTCCACTAGAACAAGTGTCCAGTTGTGTTTTCACTGTGTATAAGGATACCTCCCTGGACAATCTTTTTCTTTTTTCAACTACAACCTCACAGTAGAAAAATTTGTTCTTAAGTGCAATTTTTGGTGTTTCCATTTCTTCTTGTCCTGTCACCAGACACCACTGGAAGGAGCCTGTTTGCATCTTCTTTACACTCTGTCATCAGCTATTTATATATATTGATAAGATCCCTTATGAACCTTCTCTTCTCTAGGATGAACAGTCCCAGCTCTCAGCCTCTCCACCTATGTCAGATCTTCCAGTCCCTGAATGACCTTTGTAGCCCTTCTTTGGACTCTCTCCAGTATGTCCACGTCACTGTTGTGCACAAAATTAAGAGAAATAGATTCCAATTTTCAGATGAACAGAAGGCTATATCTTTATTCAATTCAGCACTCCATTTATAAGGTGTTTTTGCTAAAAGCTGCTTGATTGGCTAAATGGCACAACACCTCTCTACAACCATTGGTTGAGAAAGAAAGAGTATATTTTGAAAAACTTAGAAAACTGAAAAAACAAAGTAGAAGTGAAAACCACCACCTGTTATTTTGAGAACTAAAAGATACTTACAAAACCACTATCAAGTCTGTCTGAGAACATGAAATGTTTACAGAATTGTTCTCTTTAGAAAGTAAGAAGCTTTCCCTTGGGAAGAAAATCCTTTTTCAGACTTGCCTCTGGATTTCTCTGCGATCCACTAGATGTCAGCCTCACATGTCCATGTCTCTTTTGTGTAGCCCAGAACTGGACACATGGCTTCAGATGTGGACTCACCAGTGCTGAGTAGAGAGGAAGGGTTACCTCCCTCAATCTGCTGTCAACACTCCTTATGCACTCCTCAATACTTTTGCCTTCTTTTAAAGGCCATCCTGTTATGTTTTAAAATTATATTGTGTGTTTTCTAGAAGGTATTCTAATTTTTTATTGACAGCTTGCCTTTGTTCCAGAAGCAAAAACTAGCACAGGTGAGAGCTGAAGTTCTCCCTCTGTAATCTCATTTTCAAGTAATACAATGGGTATACCTTTATGTTAGCAGTACTTATCTGTGAAAGGAAGGCTTTACTCGTGTTTCTTATGTGTAGTTACTTGCTCATCTGGGTTCACTGCATAGATGACTATGTCCATGTTCTGTTTTGCTTTTTAATTTATTACATTAGGTTAATTTTAAAATAATATTATTGCAGTTCCTTACTTTGTAGGCATCAACCATTGTGCAGCATGTTTATAACAGAGAATGTGTCAGTGAATTAAACCATTAGAATGTTTGATGTTCTTTTCTTCTTTGGGAATTGCTACAGGCCCAGCTGATTGCACAGTCTATAGGTCAAGCATTTAGTGTGGCCTACCAGGAATTTCTGAGAACAAATGGAATCAATCCAGAAGATCTAAGTCAGAAGGAATATAGTGACTTGCTCAATACCCAGGACATGTACAATGATGACCTGATTCATTTTTCCAAATCCGAAAACTGCAAAGATGTATGTCTGCTTTTTTTTTCCCATAACACCATTAAGCTCATATATCCTGAGTTCGGGCCTGTACTGTCAATGTTTAGAAAGCTATTAGTGCTTCCAATAAATAACCTCATTGAAATAATTTCTATCCTTCTCAGTAGGTTTATCCTGTGGGCAATTCTGTTTTAAGTGCAAGCACTGAACCCTAAATTTATCAGTAGTTGAATGATTTACTGTCTATGCGTTCTTTTTACCCAACAATTTTCACATTTGAAACATTATATCAGTGAAGTGAATATACATAAAGCATAAAGTTTTTGGAGGCACTGAGGTTTATAAGAGTGGTTGACCATGGATTTTAAAAGCCTATATATTTGATGCTCGTTTTATTAATTAAGATGAAGTACTGTAGCACTGTAACACATAAGTAATTGGTTATGAAAATCCAGTCTCAGTTGCTTTAAATCCCTCCCTGACTTGACTATGTCCCCCAAAGTCCATCATGCCAGGGTTTCTTCTATACCAGCTCCCTCCAGCTATATGAACAGATGATTTCTACTTGGGGGGGATTTTGAATTAAACAAAATCTCTAGTTTTAATGTTATTTGATGGTTAAAGGCATCTAAACTGTGTTAAACTATATACCCTATTGTGTTTTGCCTTTGAATTAGAAATGCATTTTGCAAATGAAAAGCCTGTTTGTTTATACGAAAACATATGGGGGTGGGATCATCAGTTCCATAGATGAGAAAAAAGCTTTTGTTTGAAACTCTCTTTCTTATGATTCAGGTTTACATTGAAAAGAAAAAGGGAGAAATTCTAGGTGTAGTGATTGTGGAATCTGGCTGGGGATCCATTTTACCTACAGTTATCATAGCCAACATGATGCATGGAGGACCAGCAGAGAAGTCTGGGAAACTAAATATAGGGGACCAGATCATGTCAATTAATGGGACCAGTTTGGTTGGCTTACCACTCTCAACATGCCAGAGCATTATAAAGGTACAGAGAACATTCTTGGATATTACATGTTATAAAACCTTTATTGGAGTAGTCGGAGGGCAAAAATATAGAGCTAGTTGTTGTTTGTTAACTCTGATCTTGTGTGTTTTATAGGAGTTTCATTTTGATGACTTAAAGTAGAGGGAAAATTCTGTTTTACCTATTTTCTGGGCCCTAAGAAGGGAACTATTCGTTTAGCTGCTTAGACCAGGGCACAGGGCAGGACTTCGGGCCCCAAGGGAATATTTGGATCCAAAAGGAAGATGTCTCTTACTATCTAGAGGCACTTGAACTTCATAGGACAGTCTGAGACAAAGGTGCCTAAAATCTGCATTGGTACAATTTTAGCCTTTTCATTTTTTTTCAAATCTTGGGGTTTTTTAAACATATTTTACAATTTTCCTAATTTGCACTTTGAATTTAAAAGAAAAATTAGGCCTCTGTTTTCTGTAGAAACAACTTGAGTATTGGAAATTGCAATGTTTCTTTGAACTTGGCGAAATGGAAAGATTTTTAAAAATTTTAATTGGAAGAACTTTCTTTTAATTGCCATAAGAGCATGTAAATGCAAAAAGCAGGCAAATCAACTGGAAATGAAGACCCTCTGGGGTAGATGCAATATACAAGAGAAGGAGTATTTAAACATCAAAGTTTCAGGAGGGGGAAAGATGCAATCTTTGAGAGTGTTGGAAATTCCGCTAAAATGTCTTCTGGGTTACCTATTGAAATAGACAATTGCCACAGAACTGATGTACATTGTAGCATGTAGATATGCAATGTAAAGCTATATATGACTATAGAAATCCTTCTATGTCCCTGCTGGGTAGTGGTGTTCTGCAGTAAAAAAATGTTTGTTTAATAATTCACAAAATAATTCTATCTTTGTCACCCATGGATTCCTTCCTTAATGCTTGAACTGAAAAATTTGCTATAAAGATCTGATGTTCTGGTTTCTGAAAATGTAAGCACCATGCACTAACAAGTAATATAACAAGCAATATAATATTTAAATCTCTGAGACAGCCATTCTGGATTCAGTGAATTCAAATGCTATCTTGTGAATGCAGTATATTAAAACCTTGGCAACAACACTTTTTTTCCTGAAGCAGAAAAAACTTTAAGTATCTCTGTGCCACCTTCAGTGGAACTAAGCTCACTAACCTTCCTGTTATCAGCTTTGTCATACTTGTTTTGATGCCTTAAGTTTTAACTTTTATATTTTTCCAATCCTGTACTGCCTAGTGTGTAACTCTGAAGTTTTTTGTGGCCTGTTAGCTGCTGTTCTCTCATGCTGGTTAGACATAACAAACCTCTTTAGGTTTCCACCTCAAGGACACCAGGCCCCAAAATGTGTAAACTAAAAGCCTCTGAGAGGGGAGCAAAACTTGGGGTAGTTACATCATTACTGAGGTTATAATTGGACAATTGATCCTGATATGCAGATGAACTTATAAAAGGGTGAAGAACCCGTGACCCGGGGTCCATCTTGGGTGTCGCCTTTGGCCTGCCCAGGGTGTACCTTTGAAGGCCCTTCAAATAAATACCTACCTTTATTCCCTTATTCTTGTCTAGTCTGTTTATAGGTGGCCACTTCAGGCATCAGTTTTCTATTCCATATCAGTTTTATTTCTAAAACTGGTATATGCTTTTCTCATACAGATGGACTTTTGCATTAAGAACCTTCTGTCCTTTTCTCAAAATGAAAACAATCAAAAATCGAGCTTTGCTCTCTCCTGCCTTAAGAGGCCTTTCTACTCCTTTTTCATGGATACATGAGGCTGTTGCCAGAGGAACTGCTAGTTATCTTTCTGTTAAGATAGTTGATGCATTTGCAGGTCTATAGCCATGCATCTAGAATTGTTTATGTAACATTTTTGGATAAAACAAATGAACCCCCAAATGAAACATCAGTCTCCCAAGTATATATTTCAATGTTACAGAAATATCCTAAGATTGCAAGCTTTTTTAGTATGCTATTAGGATACAAAAAGATAAGCATTTTATATAGATGGGGAAATATCTTGCAAGTACTTCATATAAGGTAATTTTAAATTAGAGATGCAAGCCTTGCTACTAATTCACTAAAAACCATTTAAAAACTCTCAAACCTAGGAAAAAACTTTCCATATAGGATAGTTATTCCCGAACTGTATTATGTTCCTTATGTCTTTTTCAGAAGCGCCTGGTGCTAACTACTATCAGAAACAGATTCAGAGACTGTGCAACTGTCAGTTGTTGTCTAGACAACACTGACTTTTCACCCCAGCAGAATGTCAGTCTCCAGTCAGTACCAAGTCTAGAGTTAGACAACAGAATCAGCAGCAGTAAACTGCATGTAGAGACCTCAGCTGTAATAGGAGTTATTTTTCTGAATAAAATCCTAATCTTGTTGAAGCCCATGGCAGACAACCTATTGTCTTCAATGGGACCCATATTTGACTGTGCATATGAAAGAAATTCAAAAGCAGGTGTTGGAATTGATAAATGTTAGCATAATTGAAGCTTGAAGCTACTGCACTCTACATAGCATCTCTTTCCCATATGTTGTGTTTATTGAAGGCTAAATGTGTGCAAATGCAATGTTTAAGAGTAATGTGTGTTCAGTTCTATATGTTGTATAGATAAAGGAATCTAACACAGGAGTTGGATTTATCTACAAGAAACAGCTCTGAATGATTGAATATGTGCAATGGTCAGACTCTACAATTATGTCCACTTTTATATTTGGATTTTCCTTCTTCACTTAGTTCTTATGGTAGCAAAGATTTAGTAGTGAATGGGATTAATCCAGTTTAGAAGGGAGGGGTAATGTAAATGTGAGTATTGCTTAATATACAGACTTGTTGTTTGCATTACAAAATTGAATATAACTACACCAGGAAAGACACTTATTTTTAGCTGTTTTAGCTGCATATTTTAAATTTCACTTTCCTGCCAGAATGTTTGGCAGTTTTCTGGTCAACTGCATAGACCTGCTTTTTATTTCCTTTACTTCATTTAGAACAGTAATTTGTGTTCTCAAATGAAGAAATTGTCAACAGGAAGTTAGATTTCTTAAAACAACCAAATCAGCTTCTTGACAAGAAGAGGCTTATACTGCATCATTTAATTCACTGGGCATCCTTTTGCTTGTGTCCAGTATTCAAGAATCCTGTTTCATAATGATACATTCAAAGAACTACTTATTCAGGGTTATTCCCATATTAACATTCTAAGTATTGTTTTTCCTAGTGCTCATGTTAAATTGTTTCACTCCATCTTTGTCAGCATTTTTTATGCTGATTGTTATTTTTTGCAGGGTTTGAAAAACCAAGCCCAAGTTAAACTGAATGTAGTTAGATGTCCTCCAGTCACCACAGTCTTGATCAGGAGACCTGACCTCAGATACCAGTTAGGCTTCAGTGTACAGAATGGGATTGTAAGTAGCTTCCAGATCATCTGGTGATGCTTTTATATATGTTAAAGTTTACATATCTAACGAATTGTACTTTTTCCCTCACTGCAGTAGAGTCTAAGATATCAAAGCTGAACTGGTCAAAGCTATTCATCTTTTTTTCCCAGTCAAAAGCAGGAAAAGAAACTTTATTTCATAGCTTTAGAATCAATCAGAGGAGTAAAAGGGCTAGTTTAGGTTAAAGAAGGCTGCTTTCAGTCTGTAGCATTTGTATTTCTGACCAAAACATTGTATAGGGTCTCAAATAAAAGAGAATCTGTCTCTTAATTCAAGGCTTATGCACTTTGAACTTTTTGTAAACTATGGCTCTTCATGCACTCTTAAATTTTCAAATCATAAAGTAACATGTATAATACAGATGGATGGTTTCTTTTGGAAGAGAATGTGTAGTACTCGATTGCTAATAAATGTTACTTTCAATCAGTGATCCACTACATTTTAGACTTTGTTGAAGACAGATGCATGTAAATACTGAATTATCACTTGTGGTCAAAAGCTTCTGTTCCACATCAAAACTGTGATAATTTTGTCCTTTCCCTTCCAGATCTGTAGCCTTATGAGAGGAGGTATAGCAGAACGAGGAGGAGTGCGAGTTGGCCATCGTATCATTGAAATCAATGGACAGAGTGTTGTAGCAACATCTCATGAGAAAATTGTTCACATTCTCTCAAATGCTGTTGGTGAGGTAGGAGCAAGCAGTGTGCCTAGACAGTATTGCATAGTTCATCATTGCCTCTTTTGGGTTGTTATTGTTCAAATATAAATACTGGAAGTGAGAATGAGAATGAGAACCACCAAGGTTTTTCTTATTATTGAAGTGTCCACAACTTCACATGAAACTGAGATAATTAGTAGATACTCAACACCTTAGAGAACCCTTTTCCCCCAGACCTTACTATGGATATGAAAATTCTCAGGATTTTGCTTTTCCTTCTGTCCTATGTTACCTCAGCTAGTTTCCTCCCTAGTGCTCCCTAGACTGAACACTTGTGTTTGGTAGCATGCCTAATAGGAGTATTGATTAACACATCTTATTACCTTCTAGATTCATATGAAGACCATGCCAGCTGCTATGTACAGGCTATTGACTGCGCAAGAGCAACCAGTTTATATCTGACTGACACCTCACCTTCACAATATGCATGAAGGATAGTTGTCCTCATTACTGCTTGTTTCTAGGGCTGCATTTGTGCTTGCAGATACATTTCTCTCTCCTCAACATTTGTTGTCTATAGACGTGGAGGGAAAATACAGCCATGAGACTTTTTGGTTGCATCTATATACAAGTAAAGCTTTATGCAACTCCACACACAGAGAAAAATAGCAGCAGCAGCAGCAGTATCCATGGTAAGATTCACAAAAATAAGACTTAGATGCCTATGAAGAATGAGTAACTGATACTCTCATAAAACACATTGTTCAAATGTACACCCTTTAATTTCTGTTCTTCAGGATAGTAGAACCCCAAAAAGTGCTCTGAGAGTTGATACAAACAATGAAATTTTGACATGTTTCAGCAAATAGTTCAGGAGATGTGATTTTCTGCAGTTGCGCCCCCTAGGTTTCTGATCTTTAAAAGGCTTCTTTTTCAAATGCAATGTGGTTTTTATATGCCCGTTTCAGAGGTTAAAGCTGGGGGGGGGGGGACATGACAGATGGACAATGGACAGATGGAAGAGGAGTGATTTCTAAATATGCAGCAAGAGTAATATTGAAGGGCTCTGCCAAGAAGATATATATTTTAAGCTCTTAATTACAGATTTCATGCACACAACTGTGTGCTTGTTTATACCCACATTTTAAAATTGTGTTTGATATTTATGAAGCTTGAAAATAACAGGTTTGCACACTATTCTAAGTATAATTTTGTTACACTAAGTTTAAAAGTATTTTTTGTTGAAAGACATCTAGTTTTATTGACATTTTTCTTTAGACAGATAAATGGGAGAAGTAAAGGCAAGATAGGAAAAATTATTTATTTTATAAGTTAATTTGTGATTTTATTTTCCATGACACTTAGAGGATGTGTGAGTATTATATGGATTTGTATGAAGAAGAAGTGTAGAAATGTATGAAATGCAGGATTTTATTGGTCTATAACTTATATTGGGGCAAAGTGGAAAAAACAATAAAAGAATAAAGCCGCTGCTGGTTCTTTTCACTGCTGTTTACACTGAATTTGAACCATATATTTAGACCAGACTGATGCTTGAATTTCCTGAAAGCAAGTTTCTGCCATGTCTTATTGTGATATAAAGGCTCAGTGTCATTAAGAACAAGACCAGAACACATATGGGAAAAAAAAAATCCCATCCTTTTCACTTGAAAAATGGTGTTATGCTTATAGATGTTAGTTTCTCAATTACTGTGGAATGGACTGTGCAGTGCATTGTGCTTGAAGACTAGTAATGATACCTGGACTTTATTCCAGAGACTTCATGAATATGTGTATACACACGCACACTTCTGTTGATGACAGCCATGAAAACTCTGTTTTTATCTGAGCATTTCATTTCCATCTGTGGTCAGAGGTGTATTGTTGCCTTTCAGAAACCATGGACATACATGGGCTGAACAGAGAAAGGGAGAGAAAAGAAGCTTTTTATTTCAGTGGACAGTAAGGTAGATAATGGAGCATATGCTATTGTAGTAAGTGAATACATTTTAGTTTCAAAGAAGTATATGATTTGATTTACTTCAGTTCTTGTTGCGTAATTTAATGTCAGTGTCTGGAATAGCAGATTTTGCAAGCAAATGGTATCAGTATTTCAGGTTAATATTTATATCTGCTATCAGACTGATGTAAATAGATTGTGAAAGACCTTTGATTAGAATTTTTAATTGTAGACAGCTGGCTTATGAGGATAATTTGAAAAGTTTCATAACTTCTTAAAATTATAGCAATATATCTACGTATTATATATAACCATATACTATTTAATAGATTATATACAGTGCAGACTTTCCATAAGTTGCCTGAGGAAACTCAACAGTCTTGACAGTAATCATACTTTGATTCCTACTATGTTTTAAACCCTCAACTTCACTTGTTGTTTTTGTGGTTCAGTCCAAATCATGTTGAGGAGTCTTCCCATTGACTTCAGTGGGAGATGAACAAAACCTAAACACACAAAAAATTGAATCATTAAAAACAAGGCTGTTTTCCTGCAATCAAGCATATACCTAATTATAGGCACCTGTTGACTTCATGGTGAACAGATGCTAAAAGCGAAGCATGTGAATGCTTGTAGGATGGGAGTCTAGTGAAGAATCTTCATTGTTCCAATTAAGTGTAATATGTGTATAGGATTTCTACACTGGCAAGTTTCCAGTGTGCACTCCTGATAAGTCTTATAAAAAATCCCACCATTTTAGTTTGCAAAAGTAAAGATAGTTGCAAGAAAAATGAGCTCAAAAAGAAGACTTGACAATTTTCTACAGTAGTGCAGTAGTTTATTAGATTAGATGTGTGAATTCTCCATGGATTCAAAACAATGAACTGCCATTTTATATTCCTTCTTCTGTAAAAGGTCTTAAGTGGTTTTTTCCCTCTTCACTATTTCATATGTTCTTATTAATGCTTCAGTGTTTACAGTAAGGATTAAGCATACTTTTTATTTTTATTATCAAGTTTCCCCACTTGTGTTGAATCTTGTTTTGATTTGAGATTTTGTTGGAATTTCCAGATTTGGTTTGTGTGTTTTTTCCTTGTTTTTCTAAATAAAATCAGTTTCTGAAGATGCAAATGTGCATGAGATCTCTTGTACATATTTTGTGCAGTGCCTGAACTCTCTTGTATTATTGTTCTGTAAAAAGGTTGAATAGGAATTATTATAAAATATTGGGGAAGGTATAGTACTGTATTTGTAATACTATTGTTCTTTGTAAACACTGAACTTGGTGATCTCTCTTCATATACATAAATGAGCCTAGAATCTGATCCTGCACATCTGAATGTAATTCCTCTGATGTTTTTGTCACAGGTATTTGACCCTTTCTCTGTAATGGAGCTGCAATGGTTTCATTGGTGGGGGGGAGGGGAAGGGGAGTTAGGGTTAAGGGGGAGTTTGCCATCTATTTTGTTGTGATATATTTACTGTGCTGCATTCCTTTATTTAGCAAAGCACTTATGTCTATAAGAATTGCAACAATAAAATACAGATCAAAAATACCTCAGACAAGGCTGAGTTTGCTGATAATTTAGGAAGTAGCTTGCCAAAACTCAATTAATGTATGCTAACAAGGTGTTTCTTCTGCCACTTTGTTTGCAGTAATGTTTATGTGCATCTGCAGAATCAAATGCATAATATTAGCTATGTATTTAAACCAGTATCATTTTATGATAATAAATGACACAACTGCGCCTAAATTATATAAATTACTTAGCAAAGGTGGTGTTTCAGCTTTCATTTTTAATTCTTCCCATGTGTGAATCTTTCCATAAATATGTTCACTATTTAAATATGCAAAGCATATGGCAAAAATGTTATTTTACTGTCTAACAATAATTATGTTTTTCACTTAGAAAACTGCATGGTGTGTTGTAGCATCGCGCGGTCTGATGGTATGGGAGGACGCTACTTTCCAAAAGCAGCTCCAGCTGAGGAGGCACTCTGGTCAGAGGCAGACACACCACATACACTCACACACTCGGTCGCTAAGCTCCAGATAGCAGGCAGGCAAATGAAGACACGAGTGGGGCTTTGGTATAGCAGTCCAGTGCTGGTTTATTCACCCTGACATCAGGGGAACCAGTGACCAAAAGCCCAGAAAAATGGAATGACCAGGTGTAACTTTGTAACCCCGCCAGGTTTCCCCGGGAAGATAGGTTCCAGCGGGGGTACAAAGTTACTACCTTGGAGGTGGTTTCTTCTCCTCCAGCGAGCTGAGGCAGTGGCTTAAAAGAGAGATGGGCGACGATCACTTCTTCCAAAATAAAAGTTTAATAACATGAAAATAACAAACAAAAAGCACCTGGGCTGAGCACTGGTGCCAGTGCTCACCCCAGGGGTGGAGAACCGAAAGAGCACATGGCTTTGGTAACAATGGTACTTATCAGCTTAGATGGGTGGGATTACATGAAGCATTGTCCAGTGAGGAAACAGATAAGGAAGACCAAAAGGTCAGGAGTCCAATGGGTCAGAGGTAGGGGTCTTGTGGGCAGGCTAAGCCACCCATGACCTGGGGAACATGGGAAACTCTGGTCACATGCTTATATTTGGAGGCTGAGATGTAATAGAAACCTCTGCTTTCATAGTGCACACTGCAAAATATCATCCTTTTAAAATATATAAAAGAAA
>VZRF01011391.1:0-18449 GCA_013396875.1 Vireo altiloquus
CAGTCAAGAATTTCCTCCTAATACCTACTCCAAACCTTTCTTCCTTCAATGTAAAGCCACTCACCCTTCTATCACTTCGTGTCCTTCTGTAAAATCCCTCTCCAGCCTTCTCGCAAACCCAATTCAGGAAAAAACCCAAATTCAGGAAAATATTCTGTATCCCCAGCACCAGCTTTGGGCCGTGGTGTGAGCCCAAACGTGGCACACAGGCACCTCTGCCACCCTAAAGGTGCTGGGCAGAGCCACAGTCACCCTAAAAGGTGTCGATACCTGCAGGGCTGGAGAACCCTCATGGCATCAAAGAGGGTTAAAACCCAGAACACACAGAAAAAATCCACAGGCAGAAACTGAGCACATGCCGACTGCTCCAGTCGTTCTTAGTTGCCCTTTGTCCCAAATGTGGCATTTCCACCTTGTTTAAGGGAAATGTGCAGGTCCTCCTCGGTTTGGGCAGGGTGGGTAACCCCAGACCCCCACCCTGACCCAGGTCATGGCACACGAGGGCAGGAGGACTCAGAAATGTTCAAAATTATTTAAACTGTTCCAAAAACCTGACCGAAATATTTTAGCCAAGTTTAATAACCTTAGCTGAGATGCAGAGTTGAGCCAGATGTAATTGAGTCACCATTCACCCCCTTGTAAGAGCTACCCTTACTCTTTTCCTGATAGAGGGAAGATTTTATCGTGCAAATCAAATCAAATAGGAACTGAAGTGTTTTGCTGAACTGAGGCCTAAGCCTGTGGAAATGTAATTTTTGCTCACTGTATTAAACAGCTTAAGATATTATTTAGTGTACCTATAATATTCAGTTTTTGAAAGTTCCAGAAGGATGTGTTCACCAAATTTCTGTGAGATAAGGACATAGAGGACACAAGCTGTGATCAGAGTACCATTATGTCACTCTCTAACTGCTGGATCTCTGGGAAGCTACCCAAGCCTTTGCACTTCCCAGCTACCATTTACATATGAGCACATTAAACAATTGATTCTAACACATGTATTTCAGCACCAAAAACCCCTGTCTCCATGTCGTTAAAAACAAAAATCAGCCCATATATCCTGGGAAATGGCATCACTGAACATTTTCAAGGGAAAGAGTATTTTTACATCCCTATTTTCCAAGTGTCTGTATTTAGCAGTGCTGGGCAGAAAGTCAAACATTTCCTTTTTGCCTCAGCAGATGCGAACTGCTGAAACTTCTCACGCTCCTGCTACCATCTCACATCAAGAGAGCAAGAGTAAGTGCTCCTAAGTACTGCAAAAATATCTGCACTGCAGACATGAGCAGCAGATGGATGCTCCAGTCAAGCACTACTCAGTGCCATCAGCAGTAAGCACTAAGGAATTGAGGACACCTGCAAATTAATTTCTTTAGCATCAGGAGTACTCTGAGCTACCACGAGCTGCCTATTATTCTATTATTATGGCTCTTGCTATTTAAAACAGTTTTAATGGATCCAAAAGAAGTATAACAGCAGAGGTCATTATGAACTATTTCACTGATGTACTCAATGCTGTTTTTCTGTGCTTCCAAAAATACAATCAAACTGTTTTAACATAGCTGTTTTATGTAGTAATGAACTTAGAAATATCAAGCAGTAATGAAGATACTGTACAGAACAGCAAAACATGCTGGGGAAATTAAAGAATTGGAATGTGTTTTAGTGTGTCAGCTGATAAATCAAACAGAAAGGCCAGCATTGTTATTAGCAATTGGTTAAAGAATAGAATAGCTTAACAAGCATTCAGAAAGTGTTCAAAATAAGGCAAGAACAGCAACTAAATATTACAGAAAATGTTTAAGAGGACATGAATATTCTTACAAAGAATAACAATAATTTAGGTTTGTTAAGGACTGAAAATTGACTTTTGACTTATCTAGTCAAATTTAACCTAGAAGGATTAGCCAGTGAGTTCCATGTGGAAGCTAAGTACAGGGGATATTTTAATAATTAAATTTGAACTGCTAAGTAAGCACAGCGTTGGGGGAAAAAAAATTGAAGTTGGGAATATTAGGAAATAGCATATTTTGGGTAAATAGGATCTCTCCATATTTACAGATGACCTGACTGAGAATGAAACCAAAACAATCTCTCTCTTGCATGTATCACAAAGGACTCACGATGATAGATAAAGCAAATATTGCAAAGAGCACTGATCGTATGCACAAGGCAACTTTGTCTCCCAAGCTGGAGAAAGTTTTGAAAGACTGAACACAAAGAGCAAGTTTTGTGACAGTGAGACAGAAGGGGATCAATTTTCCCAATCTATAAATACTTCTGGAGACCTGAAGCACACCTTGGAGGAGGTGAAGGTGCCTGTCCCAGAGCTCACTGCCCCAGGAGCTGCCCCTTCCCTGCTGTGGCCTCGGAGCTCCACTCAGGAGCTGCTCAGCTGGAAGGTTCTCTGTCATGGACACAGAAGATGAAGCACAACAGCAGCAACCGCCAGAAACCAGAAGGAAATTTTTGGCAACATTGTAGGAAAACAATTTGAGAAAGGACAAGTGGACAGGGAGCAGCCAGGCAGGGAAATGCTGTGGTGGCTGCAGTGAGTGGGTGAGGCAGGGAAGTGTCCTTGGTGACGCTGGAAAACACTGGGAGAGGGAGGGATGGATGCTGAGGGACCAGGGCAATGCTGGGGTATGGCACAGCTCCTGCAGGGTTTGTACACTGGTGCTGCACAAAGTGCAGTGTGGGGCATGGAGCATCTGCCTTGTGAAGCACAGGGTGCAAAGATCACCAGGATTTTGCTCAGTTTGTAAAGAGTCTGAAAAGCAGGAGGAATTATGGACGTGAGAGTGGCAATTTGGACACTCACATTCTGGAGAGTTGTGTCAGCCTCCTGAAACAGAGTGTGTGTAGAAACTGCAGGCAAGGACCAGAGAATACTGAGCTGAAAATCAGACTGGACACGTGCACAGCCTGAAGCCCACCCTGACCATGCTGAATTCAGTGGGATTTCCAACTCTGTACTTGTTGCTTTGCTGATTTGGATCAATATGCTTTACAAAAGCAACAATGACAAAGGTTCAGTCCTTCTGTCTCTCCTAGGCCTTTTAAGGCAGCTGGGACTGTGTTCCTTGGACTGTGTCATGAGATTTACACTCAGTCTGAACTTTCCCTCACTCTTTGCTTTTATCTATTTCAGCAGCAGCACAGATCTAAGGAATAAATTCGCATGTGAGTTTGGGACATGGAGTCCACAAGTAACAAGATTTCAACCAAACATGAAAACCAATAATTTTCTCACTGCTTAGAAGCCCTTGCTGAGGGTGCTTCAATTCAGCTGCCCTTGTAAAACAGGACCTAAATTTGCAGTGTCTACATTTACTGCTCAAAGGGCAATCTCTAGGCTTTGTCTTTCAAATGAAAAGGAAAGAATGCTATGAAGAAAAGGTTACTCAGCTCTACACCTTTATGCAAAATATTATGCACAAAGGTTTGTGGGTGGAAGTCAAGATGCAAGTCCAACATCATTTCTTCACCCTCTAGCTCCCATATTAAACATGTCACTTCATACCATTTCAGGATTGTGACAGCTCACAGACCTACTGAAGATCAACTTCTTTTTTCTTTCTGGCCTATAAATTCTCCAGTGCTTAGCAGTTGCTACTCTGAGGAGCATCTCTGTCTTACAGAAACTTTCATGAAGGAAATGAAATGATCCTGTTGTAATCTCAAATTTGGTTTTCATATTTGTGGGGATTGTGAAGAGGTATCAGCAGTTGGGTGAATTTTTAATCCAATTGCCCCCAAATTTCAGGCAGCTATTTGAAGTGGCTGAGCACAAGAGTTTGCATGAACAAGCACAGGAACACACACAGGTCTGTGTGCATTTGTGTGTGCTCTAAATACCTCAGTGAGTGCACACAAGGGTCAGGGTGTGCAGGATATCTTCACACTGAGCCCCTTCACTCCCTTGGAAACACAACAAAACTCTGCTGACATGAACTGATCGATATTTCTGCCCAACAGATTTTAGGTTGGGACTTCCAAGCAGGTGTCAGGATTGCAGAAATGCCCTGAACCATTTTATGACCCAAAATCCAAAATACAGGGTTTAAAAATGCTACGGTTGAGACTCACCATTTAATGCTATTTATTTCCAGCAAAATTATGTCCATTAAAATAGGCTTTTCCTAAATTTTCCTCCTGCTGTTTCACCTGATTGGATTAATCTATTTTCCACTCAATGGAATGAACAAGCTGTGTGACAAAGTGGCAAAGAAATCCCAAACAGAATATAAAATTAAATATAAATTACTTGAAAGCATGTTACAGCAAAGGATAAAAATACATAATACTATCAACGAAAAGAGTTGACTGTCAAAAATTCAACACACAAAGTGTATATGAAATATACAATCTGGTTTTTTTCATGTTTGAAAAATTACATTAATCCTTTTAGTGAATTTTTTTAACGTGTGGAGTACATTAGTCTGGATTAACGGATGGTGTTTATCATACTTTGTATTGTGGTTTCAGGAAATAGTCTGGCAATGCTAGGTTTCTACAAATGGATTTAAAATTAATCAACATCTATTTATGAGAAAGTTTAAACCATTATTAATACACTGTAAATACAGATCTCCTTAGAGCTGACCCCAAGTGTCTACCATCTGCTCAACTGTTGTAATCACATTTTTAAAGAGCATGGTCATACATAATGATTCCTCTCAGGAAAGAGCATCCTTAAGTACATCAGCAACATTTTAAATTCCACTTGTGTAATGCAATAATTTCCTACTGCCCTTTGCTAAGGAAAAAAGCATATGGTGGTGACTAAAAGCCAATCAAGCAACCTTTGATTTGTTTTCAGGGCTGCAAGGATGAGGTTTTTTATTTATTTTTAGAAGAAACAACCAAAAAATTTAGCTCATACAACCTTTTTTTTTGATAAAATGTGAGTATACTCACTAGCTTAACTAAAGCATCCTTGAGGTTAATATAGTCACAGATAATATTAACTCCAAATACAAACCTTGTGGTAACTCAGGATATATTATATGCCTCAATTAAAGCACACTTTTAGCAAAGGCAGCTGAACCAAACAATTTAATTTGGAGAAGTCCACAAAATCCCTTCTAATCCTCACAACAGAGTTCCAAGTTAACAAACAAGAGGAAAGGCCTTGGTTTGCAGCTGCTCTGTGGACACAGGGACAGCACATCCCAAATTCCCCTCCCTGACACAGCCAGGAGCAGCCACGAGCTCCATCAACACACTCTGCTCCTGTGGGAGGAGAGGGACAGGGAGAGGGAGAAGGGAGAAGGGAGAAGGGAGAAGGGAGAAGGGAGAAGGGAGAAGGGAGAAGGGAGAAGGGAGAAGGGAGAAGGGAGAAGGGAGAAGGGAGAAGGGAGAAGGGAGAAGGGAGAAGGGAGAAGGGAGAAGGGAGAAGGGAGAAGGGAGAAGGGAGAAGGGAGAAGGGAGAAGGGAGAAGGGAGAAGGGAGAAGGGAGAAGGGAGAAGGGAGAAGGGAGAAGGGAGAAGGGAGAAGGGAGAAGGGTCTCCACATCAGCCTCCAGTTTCCATGGCCCCGTGGGGACCCAGCTCAGGGACCACCACGACCTCTCCAAGGCCACCAAAGAGGCAATTACTGGCTTGTAACTTTAATAACAAATTTAATGTTCGTATTTTATTTTTAAAAACATTTTAATTGGAAGGAAATTAGGCATAAGGTTTATTAAACACTGTGATGCAAAAAGAGCAGCCAAAGCTGTTGTGTGGGACTTCCATTAGTATTCTTATATGGATCTTAATCTTACAGATAAACAGAATCTCTACCATTAAAACAATTGAGAAACTGTTCTGTGCTTAATGTGCTAAGCTTTCTTTGGCTGTGTTGAGTTGATGATTGGATTCAGTGACCTCAGAGCTCTTTTCCAACCTANTCCACATCAGCCTCCAGTTTCCATGGCCCCGTGGGGACCCAGCTCAGGGACCACCACGACCTCTCCAAGGCCACCAAAGAGGCAATTACTGGCTTGTAACTTTAATAACAAATTTAATGTTCGTATTTTATTTTTAAAAACATTTTAATTGGAAGGAAATTAGGCATAAGGTTTATTAAACACTGTGATGCAAAAAGAGCAGCCAAAGCTGTTGTGTGGGACTTCCATTAGTATTCTTATATGGATCTTAATCTTACAGATAAACAGAATCTCTACCATTAAAACAATTGAGAAACTGTTCTGTGCTTAATGTGCTAAGCTTTCTTTGGCTGTGTTGAGTTGATGATTGGATTCAGTGACCTCAGAGCTCTTTTCCAACCTAAAAGATTCTGTGACCCTTGAAATGCTTCTAGAAATGAAAAATATTTTTAACTGTCCCAATTAAAGCAAGCAAGCAAACAAAGCCTGAGAGCTACAATGAGTCCAACAATTCCTAATAAGATGCAGAGTTTTTCATCTCTAAGTCCCAAGATCAGACCCATCAGTAGCCAGTGCTACTAAAACATCATTATTGTAGGATGTTTTTATAAAGAGTTGAACATGAGGAGAGCTCTCTGCTCCCAGGAACGTCTCCATCTTCCACTTACTATCTTCGCTTGCAGGCTTGATCCAAGCCCGGCAGGAAATCCAGGCAGAGCTCACCCTGCCCTGCTCTCAGGTCTGTGACCATACCCTAAAAGACAAAAAACCCCAAACCAAAAACACTATCACACTGCAAATGGAAGAACAGCTTCTCCCAGGGTGACTTTATGGCCACGCCAGGGGAGAGGCAGATCTCATTTCAGCACGGAGCTGCTGAACTCCCCTGGTAAAGGAGCAGCCTTTCCTTCCTCACACACTCATCCAAAACCATGGGCAAGTCCTAGCGGGGGAAAAGGCAATTCCTGCCAGTAATAAATACTGAATTCCATAATCCTCGTGTTAAACACAAATCCTTGCAATAGAAAGCATTTCAGAAGGTCTAACCCTAGAATGTCTCTACAGTTACATTACTTCAAGCAGCCCTGCCTGATAACAACTGCCGAGATAATGCCACGTGAGCAAAGTAATTACAATTAAAATACAGGTGCCAACTTTTCAGACCAGCTTCTAGGATCATGAGAGTGGAAGTGTAAAATTTGATCCTTAAGAAACCTCCTCTTTACTCAACCTTATTTACTCAGGATTGTGTTTAACAGTCCTGGAAGACTGAAAATCAACGATGCAGAAAGCACTCAGTAATTTATTTTGCAAAAATCCTCTTAACAGTTTTTGGAAACCACAGCTGGATATCCAGCAGAAATTAAATGAAATTTGTACTTTATGACATGACCACATAAAGTTAGGAAGGATTAGAAATAGGTTATGGTACCTTTAAAAAATTTCTCCAGCTGTCACATTGTTGATTCATATTTATTTTTCTGAAATGCTTTTAAGCATAATATTCAATATTTCACTGTGAAATGCAATGTTTCTTTCTTAAAATAAGTCATGTTTTTATCTATGATTTCTGCATTTATGTGCATGATTTATCATGCACTGCACAGATGAAAGAATTCCACACCCCTTTCCTGTACCAGATGGACTCAGTTCCAGTAATTACTATTTCAGGCTAGTTACTTTTTTGCCTTCATTCTGCTGTAGGATAAATGAAAACCCAGACAATGGAGGGAAATGGAATTTGATCTGCTGAGCCAACATTTGTGCCCTGAACGTGACTCAGAAGTGTTAACACCTCAGAAGAGGCTTTATTAGCGCGTATCAAGAGCAAGAATTAACATCGCTCGAGAGGAGGCTGTGCCTGCCTGCAGGTCTAAAGGGAGAAACGATGCGGTTTGAGGAGCAGAAGGAGCATTAAGTGTTGTGCCATTATTTCAGCATTTGTGCCGATTTTGGCGAGGCGCTCGGTGGTGAGCAGTGAGCCCCGGAGCACCCGGCGGTGACTCCAGTGAGCCCCGGAGCGCCTGGGGATGAGCAGAGCCCCGGGATGGGCCCGGCGGTGAGCAGTGAGCCCCGGACTGCCCGGGGGAGAGCAGTGAGCCCCGGAGGGCCTGGGGGTGAGCAGTGAGTGCCCGGCGGTGAGCAGTGAGCGCCCGGCGGTGAGCAGTGAGCCCCGGAGCGCCCGGGGGTGTCCTGGAGCGCTCGGCGGTGAGCAGAGCCCCGGAGGACCCGCAGGGCTGAGCCCCGGAGCTCTCGGCGGAGCCCCCGCAGGTCCGAGCCCCCGGGATGGTCCCCGCAGGGCCCAGGGGTTCCGGAGCTCCTGCTGTCCCCCGGGACGGCTCAGGCTCAGCTCAGGGCTCCGGGGGACATTCGGGACATTGGGGCTGTGGTCCCTGGCCGGACCTGTGCCGCTCCCCGGGACTGCACACTCCCGAGCTCGCCCATCCCGCCCGGAGCGCTGCCGCATCCCCCGAAATAAATCACAGGTGGAAATACAGAACATTTCCCAGGTGAAATACAGAACTGCTCGGGCTCCTGGGAAGGTCCTGCTTCCTCCCGCAGCGTTTGGAAAGGTTTCCTGGCTGAAACGCTCAGGTTTTTCAGGATACTTTCGAAAAGGAATTTAAAAAATGTTGGAAAACAAATAATCCGAAGGTGAAGTCCCGACTGCGGTGTTTTCGCTTGAGCTTTTTCATTAATTTTAATGAGCTCAGGATTTAATTTTTATTTCGTTTTCAGTTTTATTTTCCCACATTTTCCATGCATTGTTGTTATTGCTCCAAATTGATGTAAGATACAAGGGAAAAGGAAAGTAGTAATTCTTCACTAAAAATTGTTTCAAGAAATTCCTGTATGTATCAAAAATAAGAATAATTACAAAAATATTAATTTGTCTACCTATTTAAAATATATTTCTTTAAAAATCCCAAACCCTAACTTAAATAGTAACTGGACAGGATGAAAAAACTTTATTTTTTTGCCACACACTAGTAATGTCTGAAATATTCATCTGATATCGGATGAATTCCAGAAAGTAATCCCTTTTCCTGAAATTTAGAAAGATACTGAAATTATTTTGAAAAATGATGATTATTAAAACAAAAGGACAGTACCAAATTATTTCAAAATATTTCATACTTGAAAATTCTGCTCTCAGAACAGAGCGTGGAGGGACCAAGGGGCATTTCTCTGTCCCAAAGAACAAATGAAGATAAATTCTCCTCCTGCCTTCTGTGGTACATTTGTGATGCACATAAGCAAGTGACCAAAGAGACAAAATTCCTGAGGCCGTTTCTGTCACAGTTCCTCATTCTTTCTTCCTTAAATCAGCTTGGTTCAAAACTGGAAAAACAAGCAGGCAATTAGAGGTTCCTGAGTGATTTTTTTGGGTGCCCAACACAACTGACACAGTGAGTGCCAATTCAGCTGGACGCTTTCCACTTCTTTACGAGATGCTTGGCAACTCTCACCTGCCTCCTTCCCCATTAAATATTTACTTCTCCAAATATTTGGACATGAACTCCCCAAAAGCTTGCAGGAAAGTGAGGCCCTCAGCTGGAAGGTGTTTGAGGGGCTGCACGGGGAGCTGCTGTTTGTTTCCAGCCAGGGGAACACGAGGAGGATTTGATCAATGCCAGCCCAGCTCTGCCCTTGTCTGGGCACAGGGAGGGAGCACAGAGCAGGAGCTGCCCTTGGCTGCTCCATCTGCACCAAATCCCTGCTGCCCTGCCCGGGCTGTGGGCTCTGCCTCCAGGGCAAGGGCAGGAGCAGCACTCGCAGCTCGTGCTTTAAAATGAGGGGAACAAGGAAGCTTTTGGTGTCTTTCCTCATCCCAAAGCCAGGTCAGGAATTTTCTGCAGCGGCTGAGGTTGTGTCTTGGTGCAACCCCCTTGGTTTGGGGCATTCAGCGTGGAGGCTCCTGCTGAAACGTGCCAAAATATGTCAATAACGAGTTCACTGCAAACAATGCAAAGAAAATGCAAGAACCTGAAAACCAGCACTAAGTAAAGCAATAAATACTATCTTTTATTCCAGTAAATACCATCTTTTATTCCAGTAAATGCTATCTCTTATTCCAGTTCTAATGCTTGCATGAGCTAAATCAAGTCTATGATGGTTCTATGGCGACTCTCTCTGAAGGGATGTTTGAGTTGAGGGAGATGGAAAAAAATAGATGAAGATACCAAATCAGACCAAAGCTTGCCCCTGTTTTTAGGACTTGGCAAACAAGTTTATCTCAGATGTTAACTGAAGAGCGTGTAAGATTGCCTGCAAAATCTAACGAGACTTAAAAGTGTTCAGGAATATATAAAGAAATAAGAAAATCTCTGTCATTTCCCAGCGAGAGACTTGGATGCTGTCTAGTTCTACATGCTATAATTTTTGGGAAAATATTTTTTTGCAAATGATGGGAAGTCAGTAGTTACATTAGTGCTTGCTGTTGACATTGGGTGACTGTTCGTATGCCCAGAACAGCACCTACCTCAGCTAAATGGTATCTTTATGAAATTAGCAGAATGCGGTTACAACATGGCCATAAGAAAAAATATTAACATCAAATTTTGGATTATAATTGGAAAACTGACCTTTGGAAAATATGTTACCACTGCAGTCCTGAACTGTACTGTAAAATGACAACTTTAGAAGTGAAAGAATGAGTGTATTATGCAGTTTAGAAAACGCAGCAAAATACAAATAATTATACTCTTTATGCTTCGCTGGAATTCTAAATTAAAAAAACCTTGAGGCCTTCTATGGCCTTCCTCTTGTGAAACCATTCACATTATTTTCAGTCTTCCAGCTTCTTGGAAGTGCCTGTCAAACACTTTAAAGTACTTTCAGCAAGCCAGGTTTGTCCATCACTGCCGTGGCAATCTCCGTGGGCCATTGTGACAGGTAAGGTAAATAAAGCTTTTCCTAGAAACATCTCACAGCAAGATTATTTTGGAGCACATAAATGTTTCCTTTTTTTGTTGTTGTTGTTAAACAGCTGGACTTGATTGAAAACCTTGACATCAAAAGTCCCAAAATGCATCACAGCAGAAAATTTTGAGAAGCTTTTACAAGATGCACTTTGATACCTCCGAGTTTCTCTTTGGACTTCTGCCTCTCTTACATTTTTGTCAGTAGTACAGGCAATTTTCATTGCTTTTTATCCATTGCTGTCCTCCCTAGGTCAGTGAGTCTATTAGTGTGTGCTGCTTTATGCATCTATAGCTTTATTTGCATTTCTTAACCATCAGGCCAGTCTTGTATCATTAAGCTGAACAGTATTTTCCAATAAAACCTCAAAGATGCATAGAAAATGTCATCCTGTAGGTATTTTTGTTTGGTATTTATCACAAATATTCAATTCCTGATGTTTTTTTCTGATGTGAATGCTCATTTGTAGTTTTACTTCTCATTGGATACATAAAAATTCCTTTTCCATAGAAAAAAATTTTAATTGGTAGATTAATAAATAGACTTCTACAGAGACAAGCACAGCTCTATTGCAGTTGAGTTTAATCCAGCTGTGCTAAACTACCACCTGATGGGGAATGTATAACCCAAAGCATTTGTCAAGTATTTATTTCTCAGACATTTTTGGTTAATTCTCAGCACAGAAAAAGGTAGAGAATTGGAAATGCTGCATCTTCCTCAGTTTATCAGTGACTGACAGGTGAAAATTAAATCCCAGAGGATGGAGAGAATCACACAAATCAAGAGTGTTGGTAAAATGTAATTAAAGAATACCAACAGCAATACAGAATGTCTTAATGGGAGAAAATAATTTTGGTTGTGTGAGTGAAGCTGGCAAAACCCTCCCAAAACTTAAGCCAGGTACAAGGATTACCAAACTCAGGCAAGAGTTTGTGCCAAAAATAAAACTAAAAGCCTCCACAATTCCGAGGAGAAGAAAACCCCATTTTTATTTGAATGCTGTTTGTGTTTCCACAAGGTGTCTTAAGACTATGCTTATTCAATTACAAATTAAATGCAAACTAAAAATAATCAAATTGTGTTGTTTTTTGAACAAAGCATTCTGAATTGGTTTGTTTCCAGTTTTTTTGGCTTAGTTTTTCATTTTGCTGGGAAAACAAAATAAGTCTCATTATGCAGTGACTCAAAATGATCCAACTCAGCCCAAAATTTTTGGGGTTGGCCAGAGAAATGAGAAGAGTGAGGTATTCACACATCTGTACTTTAGATACTGCTGGTGTAAAATGAAGGTCTGAGTCCAGGCTCACTTGCAGAACGATGAGTGAGAATCTTCTGGACAATCCTACAGCATTTATTTCACCTTCTTTTTGACAGCCACGTAATAAAGCATGGGAATTAGTGCTCCTTGGTGCATGGCAGCTGTTCCTGGGCAGAGCTCTGGGGTTTGCTGCACGCAGGGAAGGTAATCCACTACAAAAACATTTCTCGTGGCCTAGGAGGAAATGATACAATGACAAAAGTGGTTATTTTCACAGTTTTCTGTTGATCATTTCTGTTCAGTTCAGAATCCATCCTTGCTCTGTCATCCACCCCTCAGGGGATGCATTTTGCACCACAACCACCTCAGCTCTGCTCACCTGCAGAACAACCTCCCCTGGATTCCTCTCTTAGCAGAGCAGCTATTTTTCTCCCCTTCTTTTAATTAAAATCTCCACGTCAGTAGCATGTATTAAATCAAGTTCCATTACAAGCCCAACTTTCAAGGGTGCATTTTTTTAAGCAGCTCGTATTTTGTCAAGCCTAATTGCTTTAGTTCTAGGCAATATTAGTTGCAGAACAGCCAGTAATAACCTTTACTCCTGGCAAATTTTCTCTCTACCAGAACTCAATCACATAACATAAACAGCTATAAAAGGAGGCTTTTTAAAGCTTTATTCATAATGTGTAGCACATGCATGTGGCAATGTATATCAGATCACAACACTGAAGGAAATATGAGATTTATCCATGATGTAAGTTGTGCCAACATATAGTAAGTTGAGAGCATTAATTTGAGTTTAGCTACATTAGAACAGAGAGGGGGGAAAATGACATGCTGCTTTATTAGTGCAGGCTTTCCCAATTTAATATTAAACCCATTTCTTGCTTGGTGAGTGGAGTTGCTCATGGCACCCTGCTTGATGATGCAACTCGGAGTAGGAAAAGCACTCCAGGCTGTGGGCAGGGAGAATCAAGGTGGTCCCTGTGAAGGAAGAGACTCTCAGGACCCGTGGGGAGGAAGAGAAATTTTAGGTTTTTGGCAGGGTGGCAGAAAGAAAGCAGTAAGGGCAGAAATCTCTGCGTGAAACTTGGGATAACCCCCAGAGCAGCACATGCCCAGGGGCTGAGGGAGCTCCAGGCTCAGGCTCATACCTGGGAGCATTCCCGAGGGACAAGGGCAATGGAAAAGCCAAGGCTGGCTGTCCCTGGCTGGCTGGGAGTCCCTCAGCACCGTCTGGGTAATCCCAAAAGCCCACGGGTGATTTATGGGCTGTATTTACAAAACGTCTCTGCCTGAGCCATGAGGTTTGTTAATCTCCAGAGGGGAGGGTACAGCCTTCATATGGCAAACACACTGCAAGGGTTTAATGCCAATTTATTTCACACTTAATCTGGTGTATTTTAAGCCAGTCTATTAGAGGAACACGCCCTGCAGGCAGTTTTCAGCCTAACTGGTGGTCAGTGAGAGTCTTCTCCAGCCCTCCACCACCTCTGTCCTCTCCTGAAAGGTGGCACAGCAACAGAGGGGGAATTTATCCCATTCTGATCTTTCTCTGCTTTGGGGTTTATTCACATATTGAGCTACAAAACAGAGAGAACCAGAGTGAAATAATCTGAAACTTGGGATATTGCTCTGAGAGCAGAAAGGTAAATATGAAGCAAGTCACTGACTCTTTAAAAGAGAGAAAAGGCTGACACTGAGTTATATTTTGTAGTTCCACATAGTCCAACTCACCCCAGAGCACTGTATAATACAGAATCTGAAAGGTGGTGATAGAACTTTTCTTGTGATTTATAAACTCCTCTAAATCAAAAGTACACCATTAATTTCACAAGGACTGGCTGCAGAGGGGCACCAAAGTGAAAAACTGCAGCACTGCTTTGAGTACAAAAAGGCCAAAATTCTCCAGAAACAGAATCTTCTGTAGGACTCTTACGCATTTCACCAGCAAGTTTGTACAGCTCAAGATGAGTTTTTCCAAAAGGTAATACAATCCTTTTTCAAAGGACCCATTGCCAAGTGCAATTATTTGTGAGCATTTGAGAAGTTCACAGAAACATTATGCATACAAAGTAAATTTGAGGGGTTTTAAGAAGTCCAGATTCATTAGGGAAGGCTGATCACAACTGAAAAGCAATTTGTGACTCTGTCCAGCCAATTTATGAATGTTTTGCAAACCTTGAAGGGAAACACTTCCTTTAGTAGTTACAAGAATTGATCAGTACCTGGTGCCTGGGGGTTCGTAAAAATCCTGTACAATTATTTACACATAAGAAAAATATTACTACATGACTGAAAAAAGTTAAGTATGTCGTTTATTTTCAAATTAAATGTGGTTTTGTCATTCTTAATGTAAACTTTTTCTCCTTGAAACACATGGAAGTATCTCATATTGTTACTATCTTATGAAGATTTAGGAATTGGATGTATGAAGAAAGAACTTCTTAAAAACTGGAGCATGTTACAATCTTAAAAGTAAGAATTTTTATAAATCTCTGCTGCATAATGGATTTAATTTTGTTAAAAATCATTCAGTTAAACCACTTTTTTCTTCCAAACTGATTCAAATCCACAAAGCCTTCCCAGCTGAACTTGAGCTGCTTCAAGAGGCTTCTGCTGTCCTCTCCCAGCCTGTCCCCACAGCAGAGGTGTCCAGCCCTTGGTCCATCCCCTCCTCCCTCCTCTGGGCTGGTTCCAGCAGCTCTGTGTCCTCCTGGTGCTGCTCACAGTGCTGCAGGGCAGGGGGGGAAGGAGAATTTCCAAAGAGGACTCCAAAACCAAAGAGGTTTGTGGGAATTTGCTGCATCACAGAAGTGGTTTTGGGCTCGTTTTTGGGTGGATGCTGGCTGCACACCTGGATTCCTCCATGCAGAGGCCTCTGGCTGCCCCTGCAGTCAGTGCAGGTGCTCCAGTGCATCCCTGCATCCCAAAATCCAGGTGAGTGGGACTGCAGAACCTGGAGTGACCCTCTGGCTGCAGCAGCTCACTTGTGAGAATACCACTGAAGCAGTCGCAAAGACATCAACCAGCTACAGGACAGAGCTTTAAAAATATTTTTTTTTCAAATTACCCTTTTCAACATACAGATGGTGTTCATACAGAGCAGTGATATCAGGTAGGGTGCGTGAAAAATAGGAAATAAACTATTTTCTTTCTGGAAATCTTCCTAAAGAGCTGCCATGGAGAAAAATTTAATTAAATTTCATATCTTTATTAGGGATTTCATTTCTGTTTGTCAGCTGTTTTTTTTATTTGTAATTATTTCTGTTTTAGAAAGAAAAGCTAAATGCCATTTAAAGATGAATGTACAGCAAAATATCACTCTATTTAAAAACCAAATATCCTTGTAAAGTATAGTTTTATATTACCCAACTATACTAATTTCCTGAAGAAGAATGTCAGTAGATTTAGGATTTGTCTGCATACCAGATAACAGGACCCCACAGAGTTCAAAACTGTCCAAAAAGAGGTGCCTTTATTTGTGTTATTTACATTGCACACTGCCTTAACCTGTAATTACAGAGAAGTTTTCTTTAGCAGAGACCACAGTAAGCGGAAACCACACTGAGCTGAGCCAAGAAAGCTGCTGCCTGTTCCAGCTAATTACTGAACGTGTTTCTCCAGAGCAATTTTATCTTTAAGACCAATTTTCACATTAGCAGCTTGGTCTTTTCCTGACACATCGGAGGCGTTATCGGCCTGGGATGGGTCCCACGTGCTGCAGAACAAGGACAGGGAGGTGGAAGCAGGAGTTCCATCACTGCTGGCTCTCCCAAAGCAGGAGTTCTGTCATTCCTGGCTCTCCCAAAGCAGGAGTTCCATCACTCCTGGCTTTCCCAAAGCAGGAGTTCTGTCACTGCTGGCTCTCCCAAAGCAGTTTTGTCGTTCCTGGCTTTCCCAAAGCAGGAGTTCCATCACTCCTGGCTTTCCCAAAGCAGGAGTTCTGTCACTCCTGGCTCTCCCAAAGCAGGGTTCCTGACCCTGGGTCCCTCCTCTCGGCCCCAGCAGGGCTCTGCAGAGCACGGATGGAGCAGGGCACTGCTGCTGGGGTGCTGGTGTTGGGTTGGGCACATCCTCCAGAGCTTTATTTCACATTTCTCACTGAGTGCTGAGGGGATATCCCCATTCCTACTGATGCCAGGATGATATTTTGCTTTTTCTTTCATACCCCTCTCACGCACTCTGTTATAGTTTGATGTATTCTCAGTGCTTTTAGCCCACACACTGTGACTTCCCAAGGCTGATAACTCAGCTCAGCCCCACGGCACCGTTAAACCAGGAGAGCAAACATCCTGGGAGCCCCAGACACCAAGGGCCTCTCCAGAACACATTTTGGAACCTCAGACAGGCCCAGCCAGGGGGAAGGTTCCTCACAATGAGGGCTTCACTCCAGCCTCTCATTGGGGGATCTTTGATAAATATGTTAGTTTTGCAAGGCCTATAATTGTGTGTATTTCAGTGTGAGGTGTCCATGCATTTTTGGGGCATTCTACCTGGACCAAGTGCTGCACCCCAGGATCCTGAAATAAACACCAAGGTAAAAATCCCTTTTTCCCATAAACCATGTTTTGGTTTTAATTTTAAGACCAGGGAAAGGCAACAGTACCTTCATTCTTTCTGCTGACATTGGCTAAATTATTTCCACTCTCTTAGGAGGGTTAATAATTCGAAGTTTAGAGCAGCAAGATGCCTGAAAGAAGAACCTGAAGAAGCTGTAAATAGCTAAAGACAGATCTGGAAAAAAAGAAAAATTTATTAGCAGACACTGAGGATGTTCCAAGAGTGCAAAACTGCAATTCAGGGGGAGGCTTGGATGTTAAAAGGTCCCAGAATACAGAAGTACTTGGAGCTGGGCAGGTTCTGTGATCCTGTTTTCTTATTTTCCTGTTTAAAATGTATCAGAAAAAGGTCAGGTATTTTGTACAACCACAGAAGATATTGTGAGTACAGTACAGCAAAGTGTATAAGTGCAGGTTTAAATCCTCCTAACTGCTCACAGAATTTGCAATAATACCACATCCATTTGTTGGATCCATAGGATGAGATTAGACTTGATTGCTACAACAAAAGCCTATGTTATTCTATTTCTAAAACTGAAGTTTAATTTTGATTATATTTTCCAAAATTGACAAACTACTGCTATGGGCTAATGCACCAACCTGTTTGCAGTTCTAAATCTCAACCTGTAAACTCCAGTAGGAACATGAACCTGACTTTAAATGCACCCAGACACTGCTGTGGAAATACAGAAATAAACAGCAGAAGCAGTGGGAAAACCTATCCTGATGGAAGATAAATGTTAGGTCCAGAAGGGAAAGCAGCTAGAAGATACAATTGCAATAACTACCAGTGAAATGGGTCTGTAAGTAGGTATCATGTGGAAAACAAATTAGCAGAACTTGAAAACATCTGGAATAGATATCAACATAAAGCTCAACAATGCGTTTGAAAAGCAAACAATATTCCAGCAGAAATATCATGGAAATTAAAGACTGGAAGCAATACTCAAGAATTGAATCACAGAGGCCTCAATTCAGTTAATAGATAGGATTTGTTGTTTTTATTCCATTGTCATGATCAGTTTGCTATCTGTATTTTGTCTAATAAAGTGATATATGAAATCAGCTGACACATTTGTACTGAAGCATGAAAGACTGAGAAAAAGAAAGACCTTGATTAAAATAGTTTACTATTTTTGAATATTTTACCTGCTGTCTAAGTCTACACATGTCCTTTTAGCAATAATAAACATTACTGTCATTTTAGTAATAATAAATTGCTAAATAATGTATCAGGGAATAAGGTCAGTTCTTACAGGGCCTGGTCCAGAGTCCATTTGTCTCCTATTAATAATGGGGAATAATAAATTGGGGGAAAACCCCGAAGAGCTCCCTTTGCAGAATGAGCTGTGCTTACTGGAAAGACCTTCAGCTGAAATGTGAAAAACAGGCTGCATGTTGAGGTACACAAAACGCAGAATATGGCATTGTTCTAGACCAGATGTTTTAAATATACAAGAAAATATCCAGTTTGGGGTTAATTTAAATGTCTTCTTACACTGATTCATATTTTTCATTATAATGCATAATACAACATATTGTCTTAGTGTATAAACATCCATAGGATTCTGCAGTTGGAACAGGAGGATTTTAGTGCAGATTGCATTACCAGGGCACTATTTTAAATCTATTAACCATTTTGGAAAGCCAGAAAATCCCCTTGCATCACCAGCAGACACATTTCTCAGTGAGTTCTTCACCTTTTCCTCCCAGCTGCCCTTCCTTGCCCAGCTCCCCTGCTCAGGGGATGGACACAGGGAGTCTGGAGGAGGAACAATTTCACAGGATCATGGAAGGGTTTGGGCTGGAGGGTTTTGGGCTCAGAACCCTTCCA
>VZRF01011391.1:18672-56752 GCA_013396875.1 Vireo altiloquus
CCACCCCAGGCTGTCCCAGCCCCTCCAGTCCCACCCTGCTCCCACCCCAGGCTGTCCCAACCCCTCCAGTCCCACCCCAGGCTGTCCCAGCCCCTCCAGTCCCACCCTGCTCCCACCCCAGGCTGTCCCAGCCCATCCAGCCTGGCTGTGAGCTCTCCCAGGGGTGGGACAGCCTCACCTCAGCCATAACCACTCTTTTCTTCAAGAGCAGCCAGGTTTAAAGGGCGCTTCCATACTGGAGAATCCTCACAGAAAAGAGGTGCCTTCTTTGGAACAGTTCACCACCGTTTTGAAATTCTGATCAATAATTCTCATTGGTGGCACACCCAGAACTTTCACTTTCAACCAACACAAGTATTGGCAAAACCTGGAGCTAAAAGATCAATAATCAGTGATTCAAAGGGTTCCAGACTCACCATCGTTTTAGATGACTTTGTAGGCAAGGGAATATGAAGTAGGATTACCAAAGTAATATTGTAGGTGGTTTAATTGGCCATTTATAAGAATTAATAACCAGTAATTACAATAATTAATAAACGGTTGTGCTTAAGCACATCCAGTATGATATAAAGTTCTAAGCACATTGATGGATGTTAACAAGTACAATTATTGCTATTTTTATTATGCTGTATTCTGCAAGGATTGACTTGTAGATGTTTTAAAAAAAGGTCAGCCATTAACTTTTATAAGTCAAAATTATTAACTTAATGTACATGTTGACCAACTTATTACCTTTTTTTCTGCTAAAGCAAAGATATTTCACTAGAAATAACTGGCAATGACCACAGTTTGTTTTATTGGAATTTTTACAGTGGAACTGAATGCAAGCTCTAAGGCAGCTAGTACCCATGGAACACCAAGGAATGATGAAAAGCAGCTATGGAAGGGCAAAAAAACAAGACCTCAAAACAACTTTGAATCTTCTTCTCCTTTTTTGCCTTTCCTGTGCTGTGTTTTGCTGATTTTTGGTGATCTCTACTCCGCTGGTGTTTGTGGTCCTTAAAGCAACTTTCCACCCTGCAGCACCGAAGCTGCACCACTGTGGTTTGGACCTAAACCCCAGAATTTCCCCAGTAATTTGGCACTGCCTCAGACCTTTCTCAGAGTTTCATTTACCACAGCTTGGCGTTTTCATCAGTTGTTTTCTCCATCACTACTGAATTGGTCCGACAATTTGAAATTAATTACTTGCTCTTTAGAGCATGGCACAATTCCAATTAATTTAGCATTAAATCAGAGGTTAATTATATTTTGCAGCCCTGTGAGAGAGCTGAGATGTTTGTAACAGAGCCCACAAGGAATCACCCATCCCATGGACCCAGCAGGGAAATTCTTTCAGGTGAAACACTGATATTTTGGCCAAGCAGGAAGCAAGGCCACTCTTTATCTCTCAGTATCATCCTAACACTACATTAAGCTCATAAAACTAAGATTATGGTCCCACACTTGCAATGTTTCAGTTGTCCTAAGGCTTTTCTAGCAATTGATATTAAATAAATTGTCTCCAAATAGCCCAAGTTCTCTGTTTAATCTACTGTTTACTTACCAGATTTCTTCTGCAGGTATGATTACATCTGGCACAGAAAGCACCCAGCTAATGTTCTCCAGTGAGGGAAAACACATGTCCTGCAGTCTGCTCCAACCACAGGAGTTTTCATTTAAGCTGTGTTTACTCCAGCTGTGTAACTTTTGGGGAGTGCAAAGATGCAAAACAAAGGATGTGCTGGACAAGGAGCTGATGGAAGTGACGGCTGTGTGTAATCTTGGAATTGTTCTTTGCTAAAAATATCTGTGTGTCAAATGTCTGGGCATCAGATTCTTTACCAAGAAATGGATAGCTGAGAAAAAAAGAATTATGGCTGAATTAGGATAGTGAAAAATCAGCTCACTGTTGTGAACTTGGCCTCCCTGAGTTGTAGGTGCAGAACAGAGTCCAATTTCTCAACAGAAAATCTTTTACTTCTGATGCTGCTTTATTTTGGTTTCACACGACAGACATCACTAATTCAGTGAAGGAGTGACCTTTAGACCTCGTTTCTTCTCCCCAGGGGAGCTCCAATCAGTCAGATTCTTCTCTGCCTTCCTTGCTACCAGAGTATCTCAACTGGTTTCCCTAATTTTTTTCTGCTAATTCCCATTTCCTTCATAATCACAAGCTTTTATGTGACTTGCTGGCCAAGCGATTTTCAGGGGAGCTGTAATTGCCACAGGTCTCAAACATTAACCCTGCCAGGTGTCAGTGCTGGGACTGTTTGTGCATTTGATTAATGACACCAGAGCAAAAAAATTGTTTTTTAATTGACTGTCGTGTTTTCCTTCTTGTTCAAGTGTTCCTGGAACAGTCAGATGATCTGGAACAAAGGTTCCTTGAGGAAAAAACACCTGAGATGGCACACTGAAATATGGGAAATACAAACTAAACTGAAGAAAAGTAGAAGGTCTCAGAGGTGCACTGAGCATTTCCCTCGTGCAGAAATCTCAGCAAGTCTGAGCTGTTCCCAGCTCTGCTGCCCTGGGTGGAGGCTACCAAGCCAATAGACAGAAATATCTGTATACCTGTTGCTCTTTTTTAGCGTTTTTATTATCGGAAAGTTCATTTTTTTATAAGCTGGTCAAGATGAGATGTCCTCCTTCATAGCTGAAGTATCTCAGCACTCATCAGTTACAAGAAAACAGCTTTAGGAACTCTACCAACGCCATCAGCTGTAAATAAAATACAAGGTTTAAGCACACACATCTCCACAAGCTACTGCTTGAATAATATAATTTAACAAAAGCTGTTGCAGTTGGGTTTAAGTGAACATCTCGAGACAATCTTTGGGCAACCCCAGAAAAATCACTCAAAAGAGCAATGGTTTAAATCTGATATTGGTTATGAGCAGCTCCTTTTCTTTGTCAGTTAAGCACGTGGGATGTTTCCACTAAACTCCACTGTCCTGAGTGAAGGAGGAAAATCAGCAGAGGATGTTGCCCACGGCCTTGCCCTCCTCTTTTTTGGGTGTCTCTACTCTGCCCAATCAGATGAATAAGTCAAGTCAACACACACAGGCTTGAGTCAGCTCAGCTCCTGAGAGCAGAAGCTGAATTAAATCAGATGAGGTCAGGTTTTCTTGAAGTCTTCCTTTTCATCACAGCAGCTCTTGTATTTTAAGTGCTTTAATGACATCTTGCAACCTCTCTGACTTCAAAAAGCACCATCCAGCTCCCACACCTGGCCTGTGTTCAGTGCTGAAAATTCATATTTCTCATGGGTTGTTTTTGGTGAAGACGTAAAACTCAGTTTTGCTGCTGGAATATAAACACTCAGGATGATTCTGGGACACATTTAAGGTTTTAGTTTATTTGCACTTGTAAATGTTTTGTCAACTTCTAGCTTTTCAAGACACAATTTCTTCAGAGTTCCTCTTCTTGGAAAATCACCCTCCAGGTGACAGAAATCACTCTGGGGGTGTGAAAAAAAAACCAAAACACTAAAACAAAACACAATTGAAAAAGAGGGGCTGGAATGGAAGCCAGAGCTCTGTTTCCTAACCATAGCAAGAGCTGCGAGCAATCGTTACAATAAGTGTTTGTTTGAGATACAGTTATTATATATTGCCTAAATATTTAAGTTAGCCAAACCTCTGATCAATTGAAACAGAGCCCATGGAGGCCAAGGAGCTGGAGCTGAGCTGCTGGGGGGACGTGAGGCTGGCATCAGCACTGAGGCAGGAACAGAGGAGTGGGAGGCACACGAAACCACAAAAAGTGATCTCATGTCTTTAAACTGTCCAAAGAATCATAATAATAAAGTTCTAGATGAGTGTTGAGGGGACACATGCCATTTCAATGAAAATAGAAATAATTTTAAATGACATTTTGAAACATTCCATGGAAATGTATTTGAAATGTAATATGGGGACTCCAATAAAGAATATGCTTTTAATACATTACAGATTATATGTGATCATCAGTTTAAGACTTCCCCTCAACAAGCAGGATAATTCAAGTAGACATCCAGCCTGTCTCTACAGTTTGTATTGCCATCCTTTCAAATGCAAACTCTGATGTTTCTCCATGGCTGGAGAAACACAGAGAAGGTATGGTTTTAATTTTTCAAACTCCTTTGCAAATAAGCTTAAACATTTTACAGTTAAAAGGACAGAATTTACATTTGCTGTGTCTGGTCAGTTTTAAAATGGTATCTGTTATGAATCATGTTCACTTTTAAAGTTCATTTAACTTGGCTTATGGTTTACTTTAAAAAAAATGTTATGCATCATTTGGATCTGCACTCCCAGCCACGATTAGTAATAATAAAGGCGTGCAGGTTCCATCTGATGGCCTTTGTATAAACTTGGATTTCCATAGGAAAAAACAAGCAGGATCCCCACAGACAGTAATAAATCCCCCAGGCTGGTGCCACCACTGGTGCCAGGAGCTGTAATCAAGGCACAGCCATTACAGCTCTTTCTGCCACCCCTAATGGGTGTCTGGGATTAGGGACAAAAAACCCCAATCTTGTTAACCAGAACTGCAGTGTGGTTTTTAGCTTTTGGTCCTAATGAGCAGAGGTTCCTGTGTGATGAGATGAAGTCACAGAGTAACTTTAGGGACTAAAGGACTCTCAGCATCTCATTGAGCTGAGCTCTTGCCTCACTTCTGCAGCTCCCTTGGTGTTCATTCAGGTTACCTGGAACTGTTGGGTAACAGAGCATCCCAGAAAAAGAAATGCAGGATTTATGAAATAACTTTCTTCCAAGGTGGATTAGGGGGTCTCAGTTATCAGAGAGTGGTGTCACCTCCTCACCCCCCTTTTTCCTTCCCTCGAGGTTATCCCAGGTGCACTGGGAACCCCAAGCTGGAGCCCTGATTTATGTTTGAGACCTCTGCGTTGCTCTGCTCAGGTCACGCCAACATTGACCCCAAAAGCCTTCCCCACCCCCCTTTTTTAAAAGATAAACAGCAATACTCAGCCAGTGGATTCGCTGACCAAGGAGCCAAAGAAGCCTTGACATTATCACCTCCAGTCCTCCAACAAACACAGGATGAGCACCTGCCAAAGTCAGAGGTGGAAGTGGAGGAGCAGAGGGATCCAGAGCTCACACTGCCCACACACCTCCATCTTACATCTCCAGTTAATGTCTTTTCCCCTCACCATTAAGCCTTTCAAAAGAAGTAAAGGAAGAAGCCCCCAGAGATGTTTGTCCACAAACACTTGTAACATCCCTTGCCTTCCATTCAGGGATGTTCCCTGACAGTTTTGACACAAGAAAAACAGTTTTCTTGTAATTCCATCTGTCTCATAAATACAATAAAATATCCTTTCAGAAAGCCGCCACAAGAAATCTAAACATGGTTGTAATGAATAACAAAAATCACTTTTTAGCACTGTAGCTTTTAACCACAAAGAACAAGCTACATTTCCCTGATGCTTTCCTGATGCCCAATTTGATACGCTCTGCAGAGCAGCTCTTTCTGGCTACTATTATGGTCTCAGCTTCTTTCCTTCCCATCACACACAGATAAGGGACCTTTTCCTCACTGCAAAATCCTGCAGCAAGACTGCCCTGCACTTCCCAGCCTCTTCATGAGAAATTTTTCCACTCTTTAAAGCTCTCAACACGCGCAGCCACCAGTGCAGTTAAACCAGTCCACCTTACAAATCCAAGAGTCCAGTACAAAGCTCAGTTAGGCAGAAGAGATGACAATAAATCACCTAAAGAATCACCTCTCTGACACAGGAGGAGCAGTGAGAGCCCTGGGTCCAGTCTCTGGAGCACAAGGTTTGAGTCTCTTAAGGCTCCTCCAAGTCAATATGAACCTGCAGTATCAGCCAGGCTTAGAGCATGACGAAAAGACACCACAAAAAGTTTCACCAGAGCATCACAAGAAGTTCCTGAAGGCCTGTGGTCTGCTTGTTAAAGTTTGTAGGGACACCCCACTGCAGCACCTGGAGCTCTCTGAGGGCTCCTTCATGAGTGAATGTGTGATTCTACCTCTGCACCAACAGCCTGGTGAGACCCTGCCAGTGCCAGCCTGGTGAGCTGCTGGGAGCTGCTGGAGATGGAGACAGGCAGGGGCACGGAGCTCAGCTCCACTGTGGACACTTCTCCTGAGGCTGAGTGGTTTTTTGGACAAAACAACCCAAAAGCCCTCCAGGGCTGTGTGTGGGGAGCAGGGTGAGCCCAGCCACGCACAAGGACTTGGTGCAAGAGTTATCTCTCAGCAAGCTGTGCTCTGAAGCATAATTAACCCAAAAAAGAGAAAACCTCAATCCACAGACAGCCAATGCTAAAGTGTGAAGCATTTCTCTTGTGCCACAATGGAATTTAATAGCAGCACAAATGTTTACCTCAATACTGCCCTTAAAACCAAAGGTTTTCATGCACTCTGGAAAACAAACCAGAGAACTGGCAATGCAATTAAGTCCATTTAGTGAGTACAACAAGGAAGCTTGCCAGGCCTGCCTAGGAAACTCAGGACTTTAATGGGAATTACCAGCAGTCACCTACAAGTAGGTAATGGCTAATGAATAATCTACTCCATGCATTTAGTACTTCTTTCCATTTTAAAACTGTCTATGAATGTATTATTTACTGTCAAATAACTTCTAGAGGAGTTTCTTGGAAGCTTTCGCATGCAAATACATTAGTCAGATGTGCACAGTGCTTGGAATTATTTTTTGCACCATGCTAAAAACAATAAGCTCAAAATTTTCCCAGAAACAAAGAAGTTGTATTATTTTATTAAAGTTTCCTAGTTTGTTGAGTGTTCACACCTCACTGACTGTTCTCAGAGAGCAAACAGGACAGGCAGGAGCTCCCACAACAAAAACCTATTGAGCAAGAGCTGTTTACACCCTTCCCTCTGTCACCCTGGAGAGAGCTCCCGTCACTGCTGGGCCCATCCAGGAGTTATTCACTGCTGGACCCATCCAGGAGTTATTAATGTGGGCAACGAAGCCCTTTCCCCTCTCATCCCAGAACCTTTCCCCTCTGATCCTGGAGCCTTTCACCTCTGATCCCAGAGCCAAGGCTGCTGGAGGAGTCCTGGGGCAGCACGAGAACAGTCGGGTGTGAGAACAGTCGGGTGTGAGAACAGCCGGACATGAGAACAGTCGGACATGAGAACAGTCGGACATGAGAACAGCCAGACATGAGAACAGCTGGACATGAGAACAGCCAGGTGTGAGAACAGCCAGGTGTGAGAACAGCCGGACATGAGAACAGCTGGACATGAGAACAGCTGGACATGAGAACAGTCGGACATGAGAACAGTCGGTATGAGAACAACCGGACATGAGAACAGCCAGACATGAGAACAGTCGGACATGAGAACAGCCGGACAGTGCTACATCTGCAGCTCAATGGCAGGAGGAGCATCGCCCTGGGCAGCCTCAACTCCCCACTGAGGGAGCTCACCCAGAAATTGCTCTGGAGCTCACCCAGAAGTTGCTCTGGAGCTCACCCAGAAGTTGCTCTGGAGCTCACCCAGAAGCTCGGGGATGCTGCTGGGAGTCCTGGGGAGTCCTTCCATGGCTATTCCCAGGGCAGTGGCCAGAGCACCACTCTGGAGTGAGGGAAGCAGGGTGGCAGTGGCAGAATCCAACCAAGAACCACAAACATCTCGCTCTAAGCAGCACCTGGGGAAATAGGGAGCAATAGTCAGATAATCCCTGGAAGTGTCCAAGGCCAGGCTGGATGGGGCTTGGAGCAGCCCTTTTGTCGTCCGGCTCTTGGCAATCAGAAACTGTTGTGAAAGAAAAATTTTTGAGGAAAAAAAGTAATTTTTCCCTCAGATTTCCCACCAAAGTCATCAATCTTCGTTCAGGCAGAGTAAGAAATCTCAGTGCATCTCCAAAGTCTCCATTAAATTTACTCCTGTATTGAAGTGAACATAAGTACTTTCAATAATATTTTATTAGGAATAGAAATCTAAGTCATTCTTCCTTTTATAGTCCTCCATGGCTTGCATTTCAAGTCTTTCTTCCTTTTATAGTCCTCCATGGCACATGAATGTGTAGCAGTGAAATGCAAATCCCCACGATGCTGAGTTATTGGTGTGCTTTGTGTATGATGGAAAACAGGACACAAAGAAAGTTTCACAAAGTGTTGACCAGAGACCAACTTCTGTGTTTATTCAGAGCCTCGGTGAGGGACCACACAGAGGGAAGTCCAACCCCTTTCCTCACACTTATCCATGGGGCAAGGTGCTACAACCACTGGAAAAATGCTAACAGGGAAAAAGCAGAGCTCTCCTGACGTGGAAAAGAGGTGAGAATAGGACTACATGTTCTGCTACAATCACGAAATTGAAGCAGAATCACCTAAGACACCCTTGAAAGGGGCAGGAAGGCTTGGGGTGGTAGTGGTTGGAGCTCAGTCCATAAGTACTACTAAAGTCCTGCAGAATTAGAGGGCTCCTGAGAAATTCTCTGTTTCCAGAGGAGAGCTGAAGAGCCATGTAGCACACAAGGAGGTCCTGGCATAGAGACTTGGCCTCTGTAACTCGAGGCGCTGCTCATTTCATCTCTGTGGAGACCCCAGGAGCAGGGGGAGGGAGGGAATCCTACCAGAGACAAGAACCTGCTGCTGCTGGAGCCACCCTGGGCACCATGGGGAGGGAGGGAATCCTACCAGAGACGAGTCCCTGCTGCTGCTGGAGCCACCCTGGGCATCCTGGGGAGGGAGGGAATCCTACCAGAGACAAGTCCCTGCTGCTGCTGGAGCCACCCTGGGCTCCCCACAGAGCTAGAGGTCTGTGAGCACTGCCCTGGAGTGTGGAGGGTTTCTGTTATCCCTGAGCATGGCTGTCCTCAGGGATGTCCTCGTGCTTTGCTCACCCTCCTCTCCATCAGGGGCAAGAGTCCTGATCTTTGCTCACACAGGTGGGGCAGGAAGAGCTCTGCACTCCCCAAAACGTAGCTATAAAATAGGGTGGGATTGGAATGGTTCATTTAACATCCCCTTGTGTCAGTGCCTTGTCTCACGGGAGCTGCAGAGCTCCAGGGTCAGTTAATCCAGGGCACAAATTCTAATTAGCATCTCAGTGTCAGGAACACCCAGAACTGTTGCCCAGTCTGGGAGTCACTCAGAATATCCATGGTTTGAACAGTTCCACAGCTCCAAATTCCATAAATGCAGCAGCAAAATAAAAAATTCCCTGAGCTTCACAACCCCAGTTGAGACACCAGGACAAGGCAGCACAATTTGTGCAGAAATGGTTTGGAGAAATTTCCATGCCCTCTACCTCTGCAGGATTATTTTCATCTCCTGCTTCTTTTGTACATCACAGTGCCTGGGGAATGGGCACTGCCCGAGGCTGCCAGGGCTTCTGGAGCTGCCAGGGATGCCCAGGGTGGGATTTTGGGGGTCTGTGCAGGGCCAGGGGCTGGGCTGGATGGTGCTCGTGGCTCCCTTCCACCTCAGCCCATTCTGTGATTCTACGAAAATACTGAAGGGTCAATCAGGGCTCATTTTTACACTAAAAATGCATCAGATTCCCATTTCTGTCTTCCCTTTAACCTTCAGTATTTGTCTTATTTCAAGCTCATTGCTCGGTAATCACAGGTTGATTGATGTCATCTACTGAAAGTTTGTCAAAACCGTGAGCCAGATTTTTTGTAAGTCTTTAATTTACTACTGACTTTGGGGAAGATGAGTGGGTTTGGCGTCAGGACAAGGTGAGAGTTCCCACAGGCTCAGTGACCTCGGGGTGAGCACAGGTGAGCACACAGAAACTGCCAGAACAATGATCACCTCATGACAGGCTCCTGACAGGACGTTTAGGCACCTAATTAGGGCTCCTCATTTACAAAAGTGCTCAGCAGTCTCTGAGCTGTCTGAAGTTCAACTTCACGCCTCTATTTTTAATCTGGATTCAGCCACACTGCCTGATTGTGCTGATAAGTACAACAAATTGTTTTTAATGAGGGCTGGAAGGATGCTGTAATTAATCACAAACCCTGTGCAGGGGGAAAGGGCTACTGCAAAATCCCTGGAGCAGAATAGCAGCCAGGGAACTTTAAATGCAAATAAGCACAGAAAGAGAACAACATGAGAATTTATGTATCTGAAAGTCATCTCACAACTGTTAGATTTATTTCAGATCTCCCTTATAACTGGGATAGGAATGCATTTTCTTGCTGAAAATCCTTTCCCTGATAGCATATAATTTTCCATTTGAAAGATCCAAGCCCCAGAGCAAACAAGACCCCACAATGTACAACTTAACACCGAGTGAGAAGAGACTAAAGACCTCAGGAGCTGCATCCTCCTCCCTGCGGGGAATTCGTGGGCTCTGTCTGCCCCGCCCAATTTTACTGAGCATTACACCTTGCCAAACACTGGGGTTTTTTTCTGATCACTTAATGGATTAAAACCTGTCAGCCTTTAGCTGGAAAAAAAAAAAAAAAAAGGAAGAAAAGAGAAAGAAGAGAAAAGGAGTCAAGTGACACATTAGAAGCACTCTGTTGTTGCTAAGTACTTACAGCAGGTTCCCCCTGACAGTCTGTCACAACATGATGGGATGTCCTGTCATACATGAATCACCTAACACCCCAAACACAAAGGGGAAGCACTGAATTCGCAGTGACATGACAAGCCATGATTTGCCTCAATCCTCCCAAACATGCTGAGGTGGAATGCAGAAGAGAAAGCCAAGAAGGAAGAGATGAAAGTTTAAGGCAACAACGCCGTGTTTCAGGACAGCACGTGTTTTTCTCCGCTGTGCTTGATGGACATGGCATGACTAAATGGCTAAATATGAGGTTAATTAAAAACAAACAGTTCATTTTTTAAAAGTGTGTTATTGACCAAAAATATTATTTTCTCAGGAGCTTGTTACACGAGCATTATTGACTTGATGGAGCATTATTAGCATGTCAATCACTCCCAGGCTATTTTTATAACCCCGCACATGTTGTTTTATTGCAACATATACAGATAGAAAAGTAGATACACACCGTAAAGAGCACTGGAATTCATAATCTCTCCCAACAATATCTGTTTTGTAGTGTCTGGGGCCATGAGCAGGCTACAGGAGAGCTTTTCCTGCTGCAGCAGACACAGGAGTTGGGCAATCCAACTTCTAGCATTGTTGGTTGGCTACCTTGAGCAGTGTTGCTGCATCCTGGAGCCCAAAGCTGTGTCATTGCCCACTGCCCACTGCCCACTGCCCACTGCCCACTGACCATTGCCCATTGCCCACTGCCCACTGCCCATACCCCATTGCCCATATCCCATACCCCATATCCCGTTGCCCTGGGCCAGTCAGGGCAGCACAGAGATCCGTGGCTGCCCCCTCTGATCCCCAGGCAGGGAGGGCTCAGTGCCCAGAGCAGCAAGGTGCCAGCAGTGCCAGGGCAAACCTCTCCAGAGGAGCTCTGGGAGGAGCTCCTGGGCTTGCTGTGCCAGCCAGAGGTGAAGGGGCTGAGTTCTGCCTCACACCCTTCACTGCCTCACTAGGGACTGCAGCTGCTCCCATTCCCTGCCCAGGCAGGACACCAAGAGTACAAATACCCCAAACCAGGCTGGTTTCTGTGCACAGGACAGTGAGTGCTGGCAATGGTGGCTGCACAAAACATGGATTTTCATTTTTTATTATCTGGAAGACAAGAAGGTAGCAATGTCTTCACCAGGACGAGTCCTAGATCAGCTCCCAGGGCTGCCTGAACATTGTTCCCGTTCAAAAGGCCCCAGCAGTGTAGTTCCTTTTCACTTTTACTGAAGGAAATTAACAGTATTTTGTTCTTTACTTGAGGCAATCAAAAAATCGCTGTCAGATCCAAAGTACTGTGAGGAGCTGAAACCCTGGAAAGCAGAAGCCAGCCCAAGGCTTTCTGTAAAGTGACACCCATCCATTGTGATGCCTGCTGGGCATTCACTGGCTCCAGCAAAATAAAAAGGGAGATGCAAGCAACATGAGTGTTTTCAATTTCAACATTGCTTTGTCTTTTGTCTGTCATGGAAAGGAATAAACCACAGCAAGCTGACAGTTCCTTGAATCTCAGCATCACGTGGGACAGTAAATAAAGAAATAAGACAAATCATTTCCTTCTATGAAAACATCTAACCAAGAGATTTGACAAGCCACCACCATGATCACAAAGTTCTTGTTTCCCTTTGGCCCTGAAGTTCAAACATCCTGTGCACTTCCAATATTTATTTGTGTCGTGAAACAAAACTTAAATATTCCTTTTATTTTAACTCTTTTTCAGAGCTTGGTCCAAACAAGGTTAGAACTGTTCTTCAAAACAAAACTGAAGGAGAAATATAAGAGGATCCTGAAAAAAATCCTAAAAAGTACCACTCAGTAAGAATAAAATAGAATTGTTACCTGAAACCTTTACTTCAGCAGGTTTGTATCAGTAAGTCCTCACAGAACCTTTCAAGTGAATTGGCTGGATTAGTCAAAACAGATATACAATCCAATTAATTTGTGGAGTATTTTAAATTGAAAGAGCTTTCTATAAGTTGTTTCCTGGGCTGCTTCCATCACAAACCCAGCAAGTCTCATGCTATAAATATGTCTGAAGCACAGGGTTTAGGAACTGTTCTCACTTTAAAAAAAGGGGAAAAGCCCAAACAATCATGTCTTTGGACACTCCAAGGGNTATAGGGTTTAGGAACTGTTCTCACATTAAAAAAAAGGGAAAAGCCCAAACTGCAAGCCCTGGACTTGTAGTCATGTCTTTGGACACTCCAAGGGAAATAAAAAGACTAAAAAAGTCTCATGACTTTCACTCAGAACAAAACATTTGATTTCATGTGAGGGTAATGTTTCCAGTTTTATTCTTTACAGCTCTGCCTCTGAATCAAATCTGAGGTGATAAAATACTGGATGTAGATAAAAGCTGTGCTTTCACCACAAACAACTGCTGGCTATGGGGCTCAAAAGGCTTCAGCTCAGTGGCTCAAAATTTTCTGTTGTCACCAACACCCTATGAAGCCACATCCCCTCGTTCTGATATTAAAAGTGTATTTCTGCATCAAAGAGAAAACACAGAAAAGGGAAAAAAAATCTCATGCCATTTAAGAGCAAATACCTTTTAAATGGCATTTGTGACATCCATCAGGGTAGAGCACACATGAAAAAAGAGGGAAATGCTATTCAGAGGAAGTGCATTGGCCTGCATCCATTCGTGCATGTATTTTCCTGCTGGGTTTATACAATTGCTGTAACGGAATGAAATTAATTTGAGGATCAAAACTCTGCCTTGTTTAAAAAAAATAATAATAATAAACTGCAACTCATATTTCTGCAGCCATTTCTAAGGTATCACTTTTTCATCATAAGCTTTTCAACAGCTGTGACTCATAAACCATAAACAGTACCAAGAAATTCTCAATGACATTTGATTTATGATGTGTTTGTATCTGCCTCTATAAAAACATTCTTCCTTTATGCACAAGCTCAATGAGTTGGACACAGCAAGCACGAGCCTTGTATGAAAGGAAATCAGTGATGCAGCGAAGACACCTGGCCATGAACTCCAGCTGAACTGGCAGGTCCTCTTTAGTGTCCTGATTAATTATTTAATATGGAGTTTGAATGACACTGAACTGCCTGCATTGTCTCGAGGACAAAGGCTTTGATTTAAACAGTGTACTGTTTAAATCAATTACTGTTTAATCTCTTTTTGTGATACTGAGACACAATATTCCGAGTTTGTGCTATGTGTCTGATCGTATTACATTCCAGAACTGTTTTCTTAATGGAATATTTTTAAACTGAAGCACGTACCTTGGCTGCTGACAGTATTCCACATTTCCCCACAACAGCAAAGAACAGAGCAGAGCAGATTTAACAACTCACATCCGAGTTCCTGGGATAACTTCAGATTATTGTTCCTCATCATCACTGCACCATAGCAGCAAACCCTGATGGAGTAATGGGTACAAATGGAAAGTGTGGAGATTTAATTTGATATTGGGGAGAAATTCCTCCCTGTGAGGGAGGGCAGGCCCTGGCACAGGGTGCCCAGAGCAGCTGTGGCTGCCCCTGGATCCCTGGCAGTGCCCAAGGCCAGGCTGGACATTGGGGCTGGGAGCAGCCTGGGACAGTGGGAGGTGTCCCTGCCATGGCAGGGGTGGCACTGGGTGGGCTTTGAGTCCATCCAAAACCAGCCTGGGATCCATTCTATAATTTGTGATTCTATAATTGTCACTCAGGTTCTGCTTTGATTCAGATCTGTTTGTGGGTTTTTTTCTCTTGTGTTGTGTTTTCTCTTATTGTGATATATTCCCCTCCATCATTAAAAGCTTTTGAAGGAGTTAAACTTCTTTTTATTCTTTCCCCAAAAAGTTTAGTTCCCAAAAAGCTGTTAGTTTGGGGCATCTGCAGGCTTCACTCCACTGTAATATAAACAAGCACTAAATATAATGTGCATTTCACAGGGAAATGGTTGTGTGGGAGTACAAAAGATTTTTTAAAAGGCTTTTATGTATTGAATAATTTGCTGTATTTGAAGCATGCTCAAGGAAATGATGCAGTACAGAATATCATATGAAATTTAAATATGTATTCTTTTGGGTACTTAAATGTTGGCCTAAACCACCTGCAAATAAGTGCCTGTGAAAGTCCCCAGATTCCAACAGGCTATCCTTTATTTGCAATAAGAAAATCTCAGCTCTGTTTTATGCAATTTGTTATATGCTGCAATGTTTTTCTGAAATGGAAGGAAATTTTAAAAAGAAACCACAAAACAATTGGCTGCTGACATGTCCTATTCCTTGAGTCACAGTAGGATATTCCTTTTTTCCTATTTCAAGAGTAAATCCAGCCAAAAAGGGGAAATGCTTCCTGTGAAAACTTGGGCACCCATTCAACAGTCAAGTGCACACTTAAATAAACTGAAATTGCTGTGCAATATAAGTGAATATAAAATATAGGGTTTTTTACATGGGATGTAACTTCAGGTATTCAGTGGAGAGCAAGGTGTTACTGGCTTTAGCATATTCCTCACTCCAAAACAAGTTATTAAAATGAATGGAAAGCAGAATAAAATGCAACATAAAGAAAAACTCATCCTGATAAAGGCTTGAGACAAAACACAGCAGATCCCTGTGTTTTACAGTAACAGTAAGCATACTGTGAGGACTGGGGAGAGACTCAGCACATTGTGACACAGAGTAGCAAACCACTGTTCCCTGCCTCCTGTAATGGAAAAAAGATTGGAACATCAAATGAAATTAGTGAGAAACAGGTTCAAACCCAGCAGAAAGCAGCAGGTCTTTGTGAACCAAGCTGCAGAAGAGCTACTCCTGTGCTGCTGAGTGCCACAAGCTTTCCTGGATTCCAAAGCGACAAAATTCTCAGAGCAAAATATTCATCAAGGGCTATTAAGCAACAAGAAACCACCTCTGGCTCAGGAAGTCTTTGAACTCCAGACTGCTGCAGCCGAGGAGCAAAATTCCATGTCTGGGAAGTTCCTGTGCCTTCCTTCAGTGTCTGCTCTTGGAAAACAGCCCCGGGGCTGGAGGGAGGGTCTGAGGTACTCCTGCTCCAGAACAGCTTCCCTGGCACACAATGAGGGTCTGGGGTGCCTCTGCTCCAGAACAGCTTCCCTTGCACACAACCAGGGAGGGTCTGGGGTGCTCCTGCTCCAGAACAGCTTCCCCTGCACACAGCCAGGGAGGGTCTGGGGTGCTCCTGCTCCAGAACAGCACACAACCAGGGAGGGTCTGGGGTGCCTCTGCTCCAGAACAGCTTCCCTGGCACACAATGAGGGTCTGGGGTGCCTCTGCTCCAGAACAGCTTCCCTGGCACACAATGAGGGAGGGAGCTCGGAGCACTTGGGGAATCATTGGCAGTTCCTCTGCCCAGAGAATTAATTGCTCTGGTCCCTCCAGCTCACCTCCAGAGCATTCACATCCCAGGCAGAAGTGAAGGAAAGCAAGTGCAAGCTGTAGCATGACCATGTAGAAGAGTACATGGATAAAATTGGTGATGATGCATTCGTTTTATAATTCAGAAAACTGTTTATAAAACTCTCATGCGATTACTGGAATAAGCTTTCAGTAGAAGCAGTGGAACAAAAACCTATTTTTAAGGTTGGGGTTGTTCATAAAAGAGGTCACATGCACAGCTCCCTGTAAAAGCAGCAGATTGGACACAACAAGGTCAAATAGCCTTTGAAGACTTACACTGCTAATTTGGCTTATTTGTCTGGAGCTAATCTGTCATCTCCTCTGAGTTAGAAGGAGCACAAATATTACCTTGTGCTCTGTGGTGGTGCACAGGCCAAGGGCCAAGGAGAAGTAATTGCTGTGGCACAGAAATTAGGGCAGAGACACAGTGGCTTTCCATTTTGAACACACTTGCTATAAAATACTTAGAAAAGGTACAACTGTGACACTTATTTTCTGTACTTCTGCATCCCTGTTGCATTTGGAACACAAATACAGCTGCACAAGTACCATTCTAGCTTGCAAACAAGCATCTGTATAGGTTAGAGCACTAGTTATAAATAAGTGTATCTTTCTTTGGGCTTAAAACCCGAATTCTTTCCAGGGGAAGACTATAATTAGTATGACATGGGGGCTTTTAGCAGATGTGAAACCGGATAGATTGAGCTCTCCTATGAATAGCCTGAAACGAGGCCTGCCTTGCATGGTTTGTAGTAATGGAGAGGAAATTGAGCATTAAATACAAATCAACAATCGTTCATTTGGCTGTGGAGGGGCAGCAGAGGCAGTGAAGTCACTCTTTTCAGCACCTTGCATCCTGCTGGACTTTATTTACAGCAGCGCAGCTCCCATCCTCGGAACGGCCACCTACGGGCAGCTCACACAGAGAATGATGGAGAGAGAAAACCATTCAAGGGCCCATTTTTATACACAGACATCAGAGAAGTGACGTTTTCTTTGCTTGCAATTTATGATTGGTCTTTAGATATATTCATTAAGCTATCACTCTCCCAGCCTGGGACGAGGTCAGCGCCGCGAGCTGGAAACAGCAGATATCAGCTGGATACTTGCACAATAACTGAAGTCAGAAGATTTATTAGTCTTCTAATCCACAGACTGACCTGACTCTCCATTTAAAAGTTGAATAGGAAGTTGAAAATCCCCCCTAATGTTTCCGAGAGGTGTGAGGAGATGAGGAAAGCACCTGCAATGCATCACTGTGTTTAGATTGCAGCATGAAACGCTGGATTTGTTGGCTGCAGTGGTCTCTCAGTAGAGAGAACAGACAACAACAATCAAGGAGTTCACTGCTCATTATGTGTGAAGAGAAAAATGGAATGCTATCCCCTGGAACACCAGGACGCTCTCGAGGTCAACAGCTCTAAAAAACTGCTGTAAAAAAACAAAAAAAAAATTGGATTTAAGCTCTGAACAGTTTGAGTTCATGCTAACGTTTGGATACAATTCCTTGTATCCAAGTACAAGGATACAATATCCAAATACATTTGGACATAATTCCTTGTATCCTTAATTTTAGAAAAGCTATTATTTGGCTATTTGGGTGGCACCTGTGATGCACAGACAGCAGCTATCAGGACCATGCCTTAGCTGTGTGCACTGTAATTTCTCTGTACAGCGTTTTTGGGAGAGGAAAATGCCAAAATGAGGTTAATTCCTTGACAGATTTCATTCTCTCTGTCAGAAGTTGCACCATCACTGAGGCCACCCCGACAATTCTATCGATATTTGATGCACCATGGATTGATTCTCAGGCTGTCCCAGGGATGTGTGACAGCAGTGAGGTAACATCTGTCCCTTCCTCTCCCCTGAGGACAGGCTCTGCTCTGCTCCCCACCCTGTCCCTCCAGGGCTCCTCACACCCCTGTGCCCTGCCCAGGGCTCTGCTGCTGGCACTGCCCCCAGCTCTCCTGCAGGAGACACTGCAGAAGGGATTTTGAGCTAAACCATGGCCTAAAATTCATCCTGGGAAGAGGATGAGCCAGCTCCTCTCCTACTCAGCTCCTACTTAATGAGGGACAGGAAGGGAGGTTGTGGTTTTCCTGGTGAGATTTCCAGTGAACTCCAAGCTCACAAAGGCTCCAAAACCCAAACCATGGTGCTGTGCTTGGTGTTTTAGGAAAGTGAGGCTGCTGAACCAGTGAATGAAACATTTGTTCATTATCCCTCAGGAAGAATGTAGATCTAAATTCAGCTACAGGGGATGTACTGAAAAAAATCTGCATCATCCCCTGCAGTTCAGAAAGATTCTTACAAGTTTTTTCAACACTATGGACCTCTGAAATTTGGTCTTATCCCCTATTTTTAAACCACTAAATGAGACATTCTTTACAAAGAAGGACACTGAATAAATCATCAAGAAACATGATTAATAGGTTTCAACTTCCTTGAGCTGTCAGAAGTACAGCAAGTCTGCAAAGATATTCCTCAGCATCAAACACAGGGGCAATGATCCTGCTCTGCAAAAATATTATTTGGGAGCCAAGAATCACTTGCACTTCTCCATTCTTGGGGCTGCTGGGCTCTGATGATAATTGAATAAACGCCAGCTGGGCATTGCTGAGAGCCCTGGGCAGCCTCTGCCAGGACCCTGGGGCAGCACAGAGTGGGGCAGGCAGGGGAGGTGGGAGAGCTGGGGGTGGGAAACGTGGTCAGGAGCATCCACATCAGCTGCACCTCAGCAAAAGATGCCATTGCATGGGGCTAAAAACCAAATGCTTCATTCTCCTTGCAGCTTTGACAGCCCTGGAGGAACACACAGCTTGGAGGACTTCTGAGGTGTTGAGGATTTCTAAAGGAGGGAGGATTTCCACCAAAAATAAACACCACCATGGGCTGAGTTTGCCCTAGAAATCCATGTGTGTTCCTGACTGATGGCTTGGGATATTCTGTACTGACAGCATCCAAGGCAGGCTCAAATGAGCACTGATAAAAGATTACCACAGCAGCACTCAGCTCCCTGCCCTCCTGTTCTGAGTCACAGCCTTTCTGTTTGGGGACTGCACATCTCAGGCAGTGCAAGGAGGAGCTCTCACACCTTCAGACTTGATAATAACAGCAAGTGCTGTATAAGTTGAATCAAAGTTATAAATTTACGAGAAATGCTGGGTGTTCAGAAGGATAATGCTTAACAGGGTCTGTAATCTGAAAGGCTTCACACACTGGAAATGATCAGAGTTAATAAAATCAGATGATTTCAAGAAAAAGCTGAAGTCAATTTTCCAAATGTCCTTCTGCCAGGTGCTCCCATTTTTTTTCTTGCAGTCCTGTTGTGTTTCTGCTGACAGAGCACTGATGAACTCCAGTTCTAGATCAGGCAACTCACACTCAGGAGTTCAGGTGTCTCTGTTAGCATCAGGGTCAATGCCAGCCCCCAGGGGCAACTTGCAGCAATAAAAAAACACAAGAAGGAGAAATGTTTCTAAGTTCTGCAGGATGATCAAGAGTACACAGCTTCTTGCAGCCATCAGGAGAAGGGAGCAGGAGGAGCCCTCAGCCAGCTCTGTGTGCTGCTCTTCACTGCCATCCTACCATGCCCAATAAAATGAAAACCCAAACCAGGAATCAGCCAAGTTCTCAGACACGTGAAAGCCAGCAGGGACTGCATCTGCCTGTGCTCAGGCTGTCTCTGAGGTGTTACACTATGGCCAGATAAGGATCCCACTGCTCCTGGGGGAGCTGCTGCTGGGGGTGTGAAGGTCTCACAGCCTCAGAGGGGTCAGAGCTTGCTGGAGCTCACAGCATCACTGCTGCTGCTGCCTGGTGGGGCTGAACCCCTGCAAACACCTCCCGTGGCTGCTCTGGGGCTTCTGTGTCTGGCACACCGGGAGCAGGGCTGAAAAGCACTTCTGATTCTCCTTTTCTAGACAGATTTAGGAAAAAAAAATTCAAAGTGCTGCTCGTTTTGGAATGTGAGCAATAACGCTCATTACCCTCAGCACTGACACCTTGTATAATTTGAAAAATGATGTGACTTTTGGGTAAACATGAACATGCCATAAAGGAGGTGTTCTTACATTAATTAAAAAAATCAAATCTGCAGGCTGGGTAATGAGCCAGAAAAAAGCCTGATTTTTAAAACATGCGTTACAAGGCATGAATTATGTCTGTAACTGTTTGAAGGTATTTATTGCTGGTATTTTTTCAAGCCTGTGGAATCAGAGACTATCCTTAGAAAGCAAGGAAACATGGAATAGATATACTTTATATACTCTTAAATGCCATTCATAAACCAGCAAATCAAATTGAACCACGAAAGAGCATTCCAAATGTCCCTTGTATACATAGTGAATGATCACTGATGAGCACGAGGAGCTTTAGCAATCAGGAAAACTTCTCTGGGGATGCTCATGAACCACAAATCTGAGCAGAGCTGATGGGAGTTCTGCTGAGTAAGAATTCAGTGGAAATCTGAGGGCTTGTCCCTGATACAGGTGCAGAGCACAGCTCAGGAACAGTTTGCAGTGGAGCCCTCAACAAAGGCCTCAGAATTTGGTCAAATAGACAGAAATAGCATTGGTTAAAAATTCCCTGGAAATACCGTGAAATTGGACACCACACATTACCATACTCAAACTGTTGAGAGCCTATTTGTTTAATTTGGATGAGTTCTCAAATAACTCAGAGCTAAAGTAATCTGTGTTGGGCACAACAGAGTGGAGGAAATGCTGAAGCTGGTCTGTCATGCACCCTTCAGGGTAGCTGCTGAAACAGGACTTGTAAATGCATCCCAGGGGCCTATGCCAGACCTGCCAAGGCAAGTTTTCTTCGTAAATGTTACTCAAAGTTTGTGAAAAACCAATAAAAATAGAAGTGACAATTAAAAAAAAAAAAGACTCAAAACGAATTAATTTTATTATCAAGGGAGAAAACGAGGAAAAAGCTAGCAGAGCACAGGTACCTCACAAAGAGCAGCAGCTCTCCAAAAGGGCTCTAGAGGCACTGGATCCTCTGGCTGATTTTAATTCAGTTTCTCTGTGAACATCTCAGTCCAGGTGAACTGGGCTGTGGGAGCAGGAGCTTTTGGGAGCACTCAGGGCTCTCCCACAGGCAGGGAGTGTGGCAGTCACCCCCAGAGCACAACTCAGCTCTCTCGTGTTCATGGCCACGAGAATGCCTGTACTAATCTTTTAATCATGTTTTTGAAACAGCAACAGGCATGCCACTCTCTTCACCTACACTTTACTCACTTCTTTTTTCCTGTAGGCTACACCACCTTGCTGATTTCTCCCTGTCATGAGGTGGTTGTCCATGAGTTTCCAACCCATCAAGGAGCTCCATCTAAATGCAAATTCTAGGGACAAACCAATCTAGAAAGCACTAGGGTTATATACTCTTTTTCAGAGCCACCAAGACCACCAAATGGCTCTCCCACATGCAGGGAGTGTGGCAGTCACTGTCAGAACAGATCCTGTGCTCAGCTCTGGACGTGGCAGGCAGCACCTGCAGCACCTGTGCTCTGCAGCATCAGTGCACAACCAGCAGCAGCCTTTCAGTATCCAAACCTCCTTGTTCCCAAACCCCCTCGTTCCCAAACCTCCTCATTCCCAAATGTGAGCCACAACACAATGAGCAGCATGTAAAACACTCAGCTGGGGAGGTTCAGCTGCCCCTGGCTGTGACACAATTACCTGAGGGCCCACAGGGCAGCTCTGAGTGAGAACGAGCTGGGAGAGAGATCACCAACGAGCCAACAGCAGCACGAGGTGTCTGTCAGTCCTCACCTGGCACAAGGTGTCTGTCAGTCCTCACTGTACCATGGGATGAGGTGTCTGTCTGTCCCTGTTGTACCCTGGCACGAGGTGTCTGTCAGTCCCTGCTGTGCCCTGGGGTGAGGTGTCTGTCTGTCCCTGCTGTACCCTGGCACGAGGTGTCTGTCAGTCCCTGCTGTGCCCTGGGGTGAGGTGTCTGTCTGTCCCTGCTGTGCCCTGCCTGGCAGGGAGCTGTCCTGCAGCAGCCTCTGCAGCCCTGCCAGTGCCCACCTCGGGAGCAGGGCTGGCACTGCCTTCCCTTCACTCACAAGGAACTGCTCCAGAGCAGCCCAGCTTGTGCCCAAACCTCCTCAGCTGATCCCTGGGGCTGGGAATAAACAGGAAAAAGGCAACCAAGTGTAACAAGGCAAGGCCAGAGTGTCAAAGAGGAGCCAAGCTCATCCCATTCTTTGAGTGAAAGGTTCAGCTAAAACACACAACCTGCAAATTTTGCATTCCATCAGACCCTGCTGATAGAATTCCACAATCTGGTAGTTTGAGCTGCATGTTAGAAAAGCCAGAGAAAAATTTGCTTTGGCACTGACAGTTCCTCAGATTTTTCCAGTTGGAACAATGATAAATGACTTAACCCTGATCATTTTTCTGAAACCTGATTTTTTTTTGTTTGACATTTATTTATAGTTTCTATAAACACTAACACCTATAAAACATGGTTTACTGTTTGATTGCTTGGCGGACAAGCAAGCCTTAAATACATAAATTATGAGCACCTAGTTAATGAGTGACATGACGGACATGAAGTTTTATTTACTATTGGCATGAGCCTTCATATAAAATTAGTGGCGTAAGAAAGCCAGGTTTTGTGAATGCACATAGTCATGCCTATTCATGGCCTGGCTCTTTTTTTTTTTTAATTTCTTCTTCTTCTTTTTTTTTTTTTTTTTGTTTTTTTTAAAGACTTGACATAAGACTGTGGCCTATGTGTAATTTCATTGCCTGGAGCAAGGTTAGGGGAAAGCTGCTCCATCTGGCAATTTCCCTTTGACTGGCACATAGTTAAACAATGATGCAGTTTGACAAATTTCAAACCCTGCTTATGAAAAAATAACATAAACACAATAGTCACTCTGAGTAGATTGTCCACCTGTGCAAGCGGGCATGAAGTGTTAAGTAAAGGCTGCTGGTAATGAATAAAGATGCAGAGCATAGTTGGATTAGGTCGTTCCAAATGTAAATCACTGTCAGATAAAGCACTTGTGTTTACATGTAGCATTAATATTTTGATCAGTATGTTTAAGAGAATTAGCTTCTTAATGCAGATGTTCTCATTTGGACCTTCACACCCTCAGCTTCAGCCAACTCCTTTACCATCAGTTATGTCAACATGTCATAAATCTTTGCTGCTTTAACTCCTATTTAAAACAAAGCTTTGTTGTAAAATTCGGAGGCGTGTTTCCTTCGGGCTTTATTTTTGGCAAATTTCTTGTTATTTTGTTGAAAACCTGACACATTAATGTCCAATTAGCCATCTTTGAGTATTTTACTGACAAGGATCCCAGCAGCAATCAAATGCCTTTTTATTGTGAGGGCCTCCCTGCCCCCCACGCCAGCAGCTGTATCCATTATGTGAACAAGAACTCTTTATATCCTGATGCACAAACAATAAAGGCATTACACGTGGTGGGAGCAGGACATGTGTCCCAACAGCTCCACAGCCTGTGCCCTCACCTTGCTGTGAAGGTAAACGCTCACTAAATGCTCACAGAATGGGGTACAGTGAAATTCCAGCACAGAACTCACGGACAGTCTGTGTTTTCTTTTCTAAACAAGGAAGATCTTTTAACCTCTCCGAGTTATTTTAACATCCCTGTCCTTCTCGTGGGAGGTTGGTGAGACATGTGGGACATGACACCTGTGGTGAAACTGCAAATTCTCTCTCAGGTCATTATGGCTGCGGTGATGGTGCCACTTTGTAAACTTCACAGGGTCACCTTTCATGAGATGAACATTACCCCTTTTCAATTAGTGATTTTACATTCTCCCAAATGTCACTTTTTTTTCCCCCCCAGGAACTTTTAAATGTTGAAAACAAAATGATTATTTAGCCTTAAATAAGTCATTTTTTGAAAGAAAAATTAATTAATTTTTGCTTTGTGTAACAAAGGGATGTCCCACAAATTCAGATTTTTTTTACTGAAGTTCTGAATAAAATCATGAAAAAGAGAAATATTTGCATTGGAGGATTTGCATTTCATAAAACCCACGTTGCATACCTCTGATAGCCACGGGGCTCCAAACTTGAGTGAATGGTTCCTGTTCACTGAAGTTTTGTAACTACAGTCTGTAAACTCCTGAGGTTCTCCCATCAGCCTTCCCTGACACCATGGCACTGTCTGGAAGCTCATCTCACCTTTCCAGAGCTCTGTTGTTACTGCAGCCAAGGCTCTGGGGTAAGTTTTTAAACACCTCCCTCCTTTTCTGAGTTTAGCAGCTCTTTGCAATGTCTTAGCTTCAAACAGACCTGCAGGGGGATGAGCAGGTTGTGTCCAACAGCAGAGGCTGATGGAGAGAGCTCACTCCTGGTGCTGGGCTGGACAGAGCTCCTCTCCCGGGGGCAGGGGGAGGATGAGGAGTCCTTTCCATGCCCACAGACCGTGGGGTGAGCAGAAACACTTCACAGATGGGTTTGAACTCAGAGTTACAGAACCAAAAGCCACTCTGTATGGGAAGGATGATCAAGGATGCTCAGGTCACTCTGCTGGCCATGCCCAGGCACCCCCAGCTCGGGCACCAAGCCCTGTTTGCTCACAGGAGCTGTCACACCCAGCAGAGCCTGCAGGGAAGGCACACACAGCCCAGAGCATGGCTCTGCTTCCCCCTGGAAACCTGCACAGGAGGAAAAGCAGAGAGGTGTTCTGGGGAGGGGAATGCCTTCGTTTAACTTCAGAAAATCATTCATTAAATAGTGGATGAAGAGCTGGCTGATCTACTTGGAGATTCTAACAATTAAGCTGGCATCAAAATTCAGCTCCTGAAGCACTCAGGAAAGAAAATCAATTCACAGAACTGGTGGGGTCTGCCAGAAAGCCACACGGTACTCCTCATTCTCCTATTTTAATTCCAAGGATTTACTAATGAAAGGCCCTAAAAAATCCTTTTTAACTTCCAAAACTGTCCCAGCAAACTGCAGGACAAAGCTGAATGATGCCTCACTGCCCCTTCCTTGGGATGCTCCCCCAGAGCTCCACTCATGCATTCTTCTCCCTCAGCTTTAGGACATCCATGGAAAAGGTTCCAGCATCTGCACTGCTGCTGAGGAGCAGCGAGGAAAATCCTCACTCTGAAAACCTGCACTGATGCTCTGGTGAGTGTGAGATCAAATATTATATATTTGATATTCAGGCTTCAATTTTCTGACCTTTCAGCTGTCCCATGGTCTCCCTCTGTCTTTGTAGGAATGACACCACCACAAATCTTTCTCATTTTATTCATTTGTTCTTTTAAGTCTTACTACTTTGAAATCTGGTTCAAGATCTCAAAGGTATATGAAAAAGATTGGATCCACCTTTACTCCTTGTCTTATCTTGATGTTTTGTCATGGCAAACTACTTTTCCCCCACTTCTATTCTAATTTAGTAATGGTTAACCAATGAAAGGCCCTTTTTAAGAACACCAGGATATACTCTTTTATGTAGGCACACAAAAACGTATAATAAAAAACAAAAACCAAAACCATGCTCCAAGAACTCATACTCCAAAGGTTTCCAAATTAAAAATCAAATTGATATAAACGTAACAAATATGTCCATATACAGACAATATTATTAAAAGTGTACTTGGAAGAAATGAAGTCTTCTGCTGATTAAGGCTCAAAATACTGGTTCCTAAATATTCTTATTGCCTGGAATGAAATCAAGTCCTTCAACACTTGTTGCTGGTTATGCTAATCCTTTAATATTACTATTTATTCCAGCTGAGAAGAAAGGGCTAAGCCAGCTGTTCCAAACATCAGCATTTTAATGTTCTCAGTGTGGGTGCAATATTTTATCACCTGTTCCTTATGCTCTGTGTCTCAATTCATACATTAAATTATCTGTCAGAGTTACTTATGGGGGCAGGGATCAGTTTGTGCTGATTTAAGGCTGCAATAAAAGCTGCACCAGGGTGTGAGGAGATGTAGAACTCCAATGACGTGGCTGTGCTCCCTCACACCTCTGCACGGCCTGAGAGGAGCTACACAATCCAATCCCCAGAATTTCTGCCACCAAACCTGAGCCCCCAGAGCTGCAGTGTTGTAGGAAAAGTTCTGCTTCAAGTACCACTTGTCGATCTTAAAATTCTAAACTACATTCTTGCTAACTTCTCTACTCTTGCAAGAAGTAATTTAACAGCTAGAAATAACAGGGGCAATTCTTCAGAGGAGGAAGTAGGACGGCAGGACTGAAAATAATTAAGATTATTTTTGTGGTATTGAATTTATTTGGGAAAAAAAAGGGAAAAAATCAAAGTTTTTGTGTTACTGAGCTTTCAATTTCTTCTTTAATCACACACCAAAGGTACAGGGTATCTCAATTCATTGATTTTCTTTCAGTTCATTTTTGCTCAAGGATCACATGAAGCCTCTAATTTCACATGTAAATTATGTTTAGCTATTTACGATTTAAAAAATCTGTTGAGGCAGCGAAGAGAATGGAATTTCTCCAGGAGCACCACATCCCAGAGTTTAAAGCAGCAGCACTGCAGGATGGTTTAGAGACTCCACCACTGACAGGGACTCATCCTTTGGTACACCCTGATTCTGTCTGAGTGTGGATCTCAGGGTTCTCCTTCCCCCTGTCTGTGCATGCCCAGGGCTGGGGGACTCCTCTCAGTCAGACCCTGAGGAACTCAGGATATACAAGAGTTACTAACAGCACTAGAGGAGTTCTTTGATCACACTGAATTTTGAGAATTGAGGGGGGGCCATGGTTCAAAAATGAGTAGTGACCTGCCAGATCCTTATTTATCATCACGCAGCCACGATCTGCCAGAGCAGTGCAAAGCATTGAATTCCTCTCTGCTGAGGCACTACCTGTTTAAATGGGGTTGCTGGAAGAGTGAATGCAGCACTCGGGGTGGAAAGATGCTCAGGATTCGTTTGTAAGAACAGAAACAAAAAAAAAAAACCAAAACAAAACAAAAAAAAAAAATAAAGAAGAAAGAAGAAAGAAAAAAATTCTCATTAAGGTCTAAATAAATAGTTGGCTCTTTAAATGTTTAACAATAAATTGATTGTGCATGTAGAACATAGACTGGCTCCTTTCCAGCTCTGCAGAATCCTAATTAGTGGTGTTGGAACTGTGTATTTGTGTAAGTGATTAGACGGTTACAGTGATCCACACAGAGCTAGGAAACAGTGCAGATGATTACTGATTATGGAAATGTTTACAGGATCTAAATGCAGTGACCCACAGAGTTCCTTGGTATCCCCTTACCCCAGAGCACTGCCAAACGTCCCCACACGGCAGCCAACGTCACCCCTGGGCTGCCCAGGGACACTGCTGCTATTTCCATCTGCTTCTAAAGCATTTCTAAAGTTTCTTTGAGGGTTTTTTTTAGGATTTGCTGTGATATCAAATTTTCTTACAATCATGACCACTTCTATAAACACATTTTCCCATTTTCAGAGCATTTTGTGCTGAATTTAAACGGCAGAGATGAGTGAGGCAGAGGGAGCAGCACTGGGAGCTGTGGGTGGGCACAGATTCCCAGGAATGCTGCTCACCTCTGCTCACCTGACCTGCCAGACACTCACCTTTCTAAGGGAGTCTTGTCCTTGAAGGAGCTCCAGGAGGACAGAAAGGGTGTAAAGCAGAGAAGTCAGAGAGATCCAGAAGGGCTCTGTGCTCTCCAGTTCCACCTCTCCTGCTTAAATCAGGGCTGGGGACACAGAACCTGTCTAATCCAGCACTCCCCTTAATGTGGGGATTATCACACCCCAATTAATGAGGTGTAAATTGAGGGTGATCCATGGGACAAGCCTTGCTTCTGGAGTGCACAGGCTGGAGCTCCACAGTGTGAGGGATTTTGGTCACACTCTCCTTGGCTGTTGCTCTGCTCGGGGCTCTCTGGCCATCAGACTCACCCCTCGATTCCTGTTTTAGGGAAAGCACCCTGGGATTGTTCCTGCTGATTCATGACACTTTGTTTGCAGAGTTCCATAGAAGTCAAGAAACACAGCGAGACCCAACCCAGCTTGTTCACAGCCCCTGAGCAGCAACTGCCACCTTTTATATTGATGTGACCAAATACAACAAAAAGGAGACCAAAGAGGAGCCTGGGGTGTGACCCAAACCCCATCCAAATGCAGCCTCCACCAGAATTTCAGGTCCAGAGGTTTTCAGTTCCTGAGTTTTGATTCTGGCTCATTTCCAGCCAGACCATAGATCTGGCAAAGATTTTCAAAATGAGCATAGCCAAGAACCCAGTTATAATAACCCAGCTATATAACCCAGTTATTCCTCTTTCAAACCTTCAGATAACATCCAACCCCCACAAACAGACTGTGTGGGGAAAAAAAAATAAGAGCATCACTTACTGATCTTCTTCAAAATTATGGTCATAACATCTGACAAATATGTGTTCTTTTAATCAAATATTTTTGCTTCAGAGGGAGATATAACTGTAAAAATGAACACCACACTTTCTTTCCCTTTCCTGCCTTGGAAGGAAAGTGTACTTGATGGAAAAAAATAATTTATCCAAAATGCAAATTAATTAAAATTTAACCAGAGTGTCTACTTTGAGCAAGGAATTGAACTGCAAACTGGTGTACTGTGACTCTGGAAGAGAATTAACATCTCACAGCCACAGAAAATCAGGTGATGATCAGGGAATTCAACAGAAACCCTTCCACTGCCTGCAACAATCTCCCATTGTAAAATCACATTACTAGAAATCGTCTGTTTTACAGAGTGGTTGTAAAAAACAGAGAGAACACCAGCATAATTTTTTAGGGCTCACTTAAGCAGACTCAGAATGTTGAGGGCTTTCCCTCCGCCCTCCTCCAGTAATTGCTATTTAAAGATCATTTGAATGACCTTCTAGTACATCTTAGCCATCTTTTTATTTACTTGTCTGGTAAAACCCAATCCTTCATCAGGCCAAATAGTCAAAGAGATGGAAAATTTAAACCTTTCCAGCTCCTGAAGGAAAGTTTCTCCCAACAGCTGTCTTGCTTTATGAAAGCATGAAGTCAGTACATCCAATCTCATGCTATCAATCACGCGGGCTGACATTTCCTGCAAACTGTGTCCACAAGACAAACGGGGAAAGAGAACCTAAAAGGAACAACAAATTGCCAAAAAGCAGATGGAATTATGTGCTCTTGTTTATAGTTGGCTGTTCAAATGAGCCCGGACTAAATGCCTTCCCCTCCAGAGTCACAGCACTAAGCAGTCATTTGCATCACTGCTGAAAACACCTGACACTCGTATTAAGAAATATTGGGTTTAATTGCAGTCCATTAAAATGTGGAAATGTCTTCAGCGTAGGATTAATGATTTAAGTGAACTGTCGGCTTTCAGAGTATTTTTAGGCCCTCCTCCTGCAGATGCAAACATCCTCTTGCTCCCCTCCCGCCCTGAACTTTCACAAAAAAGGTCTGCCACATGTTTCTCATCTCCTGGCTTTAGGTAAGTAGCATTTAAAATGACTCTGAACATCTAGCATCTATGATTTGTAACTTTCAGAAGAGTGTTTGTGTACACAAAGGGATGTTAAATTGTTGTTTTGACTTTAATCTAAATAATTTTCATTTCCTCTTCCGGCGAATATTTTCTACACATACCAACACAGGATTTTGGTTTTGTCAGTTCTTATGTCTGCACGAGCAGGAAGTTGCAGGCTGGGTGGAAGGCACTGACTGCTGGTACTCCCTTTCTGAATCTCATTTCCATCCACAGCTGACTTTGGTCCCAGACAGAAGCTGCAGTTGGATTTCAGTTGTGGAAAACCTCTGGTGTGTAGGTCTGCAGGGATGTGCACAGGGGAAGAGCTCTTGGTGCTGATGATTCTGAAGCAACAGGAAAAAAATATTCATAGTCTTGGATTCAGTGCTTTGGATACTGTAAATGTCAATATAAATGTTTTCATTATCTGGGAAAAGAAGATCTGCTTCTTGGGTGAAGTCAGCAGGACTAAACAATTGTGTGACATCCAAGGACACAGGCACAGAGCTCCCAGCGCCCAAGGAGGGAGGGATGGATTAAAACCAACAGCACTTGAACTGAATATCTGTTCTGGAATGTTCCCCAGCAGGGACCCCAGCCCAGCACTCCTCTGGCCCCACACTGACCACTGAAGTCCTGCTGGTCCCAATGTCCCTGGAGCAGTGCTGGTGCCTCTCCCAGCCCAGGAGCACCCAACAAAGTCCTGCAGGTCTCTGCAGCCTGGCTTCCAACTCACAGCTTACTCATGGTTTACCACAAGGAGCCCTGGCAGGTGTAGGTAGCCCAAGAACCCAGGGGTGGGAATGGATCCTGGCCTGAACAACATCTCCTGTCTGGGGTCTGGGAGCACTGCCTGTGCCTCCAGACCCTCTGCTTATTTATCATTGCCCTCTCTTTCCTTCCACAGCCTAAGAACCAGGAAATTCAGAATCATTCAGACATATAAATTTGACTGGGTCAGCTCTGGAGCTCGTGGATGTGAGTGTGGACAGTGAGTAAATACAGGTGCCATGGCAATGGCCTCCCACATCAGTCAATCACAACCAAAACAAAATCCGCCCTGAAAGCTGAAATTGTATTTACCAAGGAAATGAAAGAAAAATTAGACATAACATTCAAGCTCAGAAAAACTTTCAAACCCTTCAGTTTCTCAGTGCAGCTAACTGGTCACGATTCTCGTGTCATGTGTGGCTATAAGGGAAATTAAAATAAAGTCAGATGATGTCTGCAGTGTGGAAGGCCAAAATGTACATATTGTACATGAAGCTTCAATTGTGGAAAAAGATGCAGGATTTGCCCAAAAGTCAGATATTCAGAACAGGAAAAACTAAGACACAAAATAGTAATTTCTTTTCTTCTTCTTCTTTTTTTTTTTTTTTAACAGGCAGCCTACACATATTCTGTCCCTACCCAAGAATCTGAACCAAGCAAGAACATCCAGAGAATATTAAGGACCTGTAAGGTGGAGTAAGTGGGGTTTGAGCAGTCAGAGAGCCTGCACCTCCAATAAATGGCCATTTCTAAGGTAGAGTAAGTGGAGTTTGAGTAGTCAGAGAGCCTGCACCTCCAATAAATGGCCATTTCCGGGGATTATGTTCCTTTTACAGCAGAGAAAGGAGTCCTACAGTCCTTTGTGACAGGACCTCTACGAGGCATTCCTGAGGCAAACTGTGCCCACCCACCTCACCCTGGCTTCTGCTGCCCAAGTTTTCAGCCCAGATCTGAGAGGTTTGGATGGCTCCAGGTCCATGCTTGGCAGCAGAGCCCAAGGGAAGGAAGGGAAGGGTCCCTGGAAGGGTCCCTGGGATGCCCTGGCAGCCAAGGTCAGGCACACCCAGCAGGACCCTGCAGCTCTGCCTCTCACGATCTGGGTCTCCATCTGCTGGTGGAGAGACCAACAGCCCCAGAGCAGGGCTGCCTGTGCTCACCAAACACAACAAAGCACACAAATATCCCCTAAAACCCTCTAAAATACCCTCTAGAGCAGGGTAGAGTGTGATTCCTGCCACATAAAGTCACTGTATGATCAGGGACAGCCTGGAGAATGGGTGAGAACTTACTACCATGAAAAGCAATCTCAAAAAAATCCACACTGCAGGAGGCAGAGACTCTTTATCTACCTCTAGATATATAATTAAGAAATGCTTTGACAAGATGATTCCCTAGAATGCTGCTCACCTCTGTTCTCTCTCCTGACCTGATCTGCCAGACCTGCACCTTTCTAAAGGAGTCTCCTCCCTGAAGGACAGAGGACAGAAAGGATGTAAATCAGAGAAGTCAGAGAGATCCACAGACAGACCACAGGGTGTTGTAGAATTGTTGATTAGATCTTTCCTATCCAACCTCATATTCACCAAAAAGAGTTAATTGAAAATAGAGATGGTTAGATATGCCTGAATAAAATTAATTTGGGGATGCTAGGTTTTACAAATTTATATTTGAAAAATATTATTAGAAAAAGCAGATACAATTTTTTCTGTATTTGTTATTGCTTTATGAAATCCAAAACCACAGACACTTAACTATTCTCAGCTGACAGCTTTCTTCTACCAGACATGTGCCCTCCAAACCTGTATCTTTTCCCCATCAGTCTTTGCTACTGCATAAAAGAATGTGGAATCAGAAAATAAAAGAATCACAGATGTGAGATAAAACACATGAGAAGAATGATAAGATGAACAAAATAAAAATTTAGAACATGATATTATGGGAAAATATGAGATAAAGTCTGGAAGCAACTTTCAAGCAAAAATTTAAAGTTAGAATCTGTGGAAAAGCAACCACAGAAGAAGTTCCAAAAGTGTCAGTGGCAGATGGACACCCAACAGGTCCAGGAAAGGGCAATGAAAAGACAGAACCAGTGCCAGTGAGTTGTCTTTCTGCTAACTACAAGAACCAGAGTGTAAGGTACTTAGAAAGGGACTATTTTTGACAGGAATATTGGGGGTAATTAACGACATACTGTAATTAAACACCTTTTACAATCTGTGGACTCCATTCTGCAAGACTGAGCTGCTCTGACCAAAAATGTTTGCATGAAACTGATTTAAATTTTGTTAGTCTCTGAAGCCCCAAGGCTGCACACAGACTGCACTCAGAGTACATTCTAGGAACAAAAAAATCACAAAGGTAGAAATTTCATGAAGAAATAAAGGTGTTCACAGCCCTTGCTGCAGGAAAAGTTTGCTCCACTCCGGAGACTGAAACTATTCCTACAAGAAAAAAATCTGGATATCCTGAACCCTTCTTTTTCAGGAAGTTCACTCCTATCTCAATAGTCCAGGTTTCAATAAAATGGAGCTCTGACTGTTTTTTTAATAATTTAATTAAGAACCTACAGGCTAGGCTGCACCATGAAGAAAGTAAGTCCTTAATGCAATAAAATATTTGCAACATGACCCATGGAGAGAGTGTTACACATAAACCCAGGCCTTGCATAGAATAGGAAGTAATGTTTAAGAGAAAAAAAAAAAGACAATTCTATTTGAAACCTACTGGTCAGAGGAAATAATTTCTGTCACTGCCATCAGGTCCTGCCCATCCCTTCCAGCTCCAACCACTGCTCCAAGGATCTGGATTTGGGACAGGCATTGACAGCTCTGCTCTGTAAAATTCCTGCAGTTCCTTTTCCCCAAGGAATGTAAGGAAGGAGTCAGAAGGAGATGCCAATGTGCCCAACAAAAACACTGCAGGTCCATGGGGAGTGCCCAGGTGTGAGCTGAGCCCAGCAGCAGCAGCTGGAGGGGAACCTGGCTCGGTGTGGCTGCACAGACACCTCAGCAGAGGGTGTCCACCAGCCTGTGGGAGATCTCATCCATGCAAAAACCTCCCCAAATCAGCTTCTATCAGCTGCCTTCTGGGTGCTTAGGACTGCCTTTTTATTTTCCTTTTGACCTAAACCCGAGATTAACTCTGAATCCCCTTTGTCTCACTGAGGGGAACACATTTCACACCAGGGTTCCAGGTTATCCCCTCAGTACCTGAGTGCCACAGCTTTTACAGCCCCTCTGCTCTTTGTGGATTAACAAACTATCTGAATTATTAGGCAGCATTAAAAGGTAATTGCCTTCACTTCGTAGAGTACAATTCTTTGAGCGATTATGCAACCATAGGAAGCAATTGCTGATAACTTATTTTTACAGAAATAAGAGCCCAGATTCTCAGAAACAGCTTCCAGTGTAATTGCTGTGAAACCTGAAGAGCAAAACCAGCCACTCTGTAAATACACAGATTTTACAATTTAAATAAATGGTTATTTTTTCCTTATAAAATAAAGTGTTACCTGATGCCTGAGAGTTTCAGACGTCATGAAAATTAGGCTTCAATTGCACAGAGAAAGTAACTGCTTTGTACTGGTAATGGCTAAACACAGTAATGACTTGTGAATTAAACTGTGCTGTAATTGCTGTGCAGGGCTCTACAGTAAGTGAGGGCATGGCAACATCAGGCTTATAAAATGGGGTGACAGGTATTGCATCAGGCTACTTGGGAACCTGCAGCTGCTCTAAAACCACCTCCAAGCAGTTACCCCCAGCCTGCTCCAGCACAAAGCGTGGAGGAAGAGTTACCCAAGATTCTGACAGCGACTTTGATCTCTGAGGTGAGAGCTCCTCTCCCCTCCTGCCCTGCCTCCTCTTTCCCTGGACAAAAGGGGAGGTTCAAACTCCATGGGAAGTCTCCCTGTTGGGAAGCCTGGAGGTGAGCAGGAAGATTTTTGTCCTCTTGCAGTGCCCAGTGCAGTCCCCAAGTCACAGGAGGCCACAAGATTAATGTGTAATTAATCTAATGATTTTGTTGTGGCAGTACAAACTTTAGAGAAGGAACCATGTCATCACAGCTCCTCTGGTTTGCCCTGGTAATTTCTCCCGGCTGAGCTTATCACAGAGCCTTGTCCAACATTTCCATCCCTGCCTGGGCCGTTTGTTTTCTCTCCATTTTCCCAGGGCTGTGCCTCACACAATCACCCTCTTTGCCTGGGTCACCTTTGCTCCTCTCTCTCTGAAGTCTCCTTGTTCCAATCCTGCCATCACCAACCCTGCAAAGCTGTGAACACTGCAGGTTCTTATGAGTTTGCTTTGCTCACACTCCCCCCAGCTCCACTTGCCCATTGTTGCTTTTTGTCTGAGTTCACTTTATGAAATTGAGCACATTTCTAACCAAACCCAAGCATTGCTATTAAAAGCACAGCAGTGCTAACTATATTCATTTTTATTTTGATCATGCTGAACAACTAGAAGCAAAGAATAAAAGGATGTTAAATCTAAATTACATAGCGGATCAAGCATTTTAAGAAAAAAATAGCAGGCTAGAAAATTATTACCTGGACATGGTCTAGAGAACACTGCTACTATTTTGCAAAATTTCAGAGTCAGAAGCTCTGATTTACTTAACGGAATATTTTTATATAGCTTTACTTTATTGGATTAAGAACCTCATCATTGCCATCATTTTATTCATGAAGCCATTCCAACAGAGCTTATGTTTGGATTGTCTGGCCTAATCAATGAAAAAGTCTATAATTAGATCAGAACTCTGTCATTCAAACATACTCAATTTGGAATATATTATAGATTTAAAAGCGTAAACAATGACGAGGAAATAGCGATCTTAATACAGCAATTAGGGAAAGGGCTTCATTAAGGGTCACCCCAGCATATGGATTCCATTTCACAGCACATCTCTGCCCCAGGCAGGCAGAAGCCACAGGGGTTGTTGTGTTCCTTGGGGCTGGCAGGGTCTGATGTCCCTGCAGGGTGGGAGAAGGAATCTGTGTGAATCCTCCTCCCTGGGGCTGGGGGAGAGCTGCTCACTGAATCCTCTCTGGGGCTGAGGGAGAGCTGCTCACAGCAGCCTCTGTTCACTGCATCCTCTGTTCACTGCAACCACTGCTCACTGCAGCCACTGCTCACTGCAGCCACTGCAGGCAGGCAGGGAGGGAAGGAGCATTTCAGGCTGTAACACCACAGCACAAGTGGCAGTCACTTCCCTCTGGGTGTGGGAGCAGCACTGAGCTTCACCTGGCACCTGCCTGCCCCAGCAGCTCCAGCAGCTCCAGCAAGATTGGACATTTTTACAATTTTCACAGTTTTTCCTTCTCTTGCCTTGTTGGAACACAGCACACTCTGTCCTCGAGGCACATCCCACTCGGTGCAATGGCAGGGTTGGTTTGCCTGCTGCCAGAGGGGACCTCAGGATGGCATCGACCTGCAATTCCATCACATTAAGTGTGAAAATCCATCAAGAAAATGAAAATTTGATTTAGATTACACCCTACTGCAATGGTTCCCTTGCACCTCAAAAAATATAAAGACTTATGAATTTTTCCAAATTCCCTTTTTGAAGGACTGCCCACATGTCTGCAGGCACAACTTTAAGCTTTTTTATTATTTAAATTTTAAAAAGGAATATGGAAGCTATAAAATGTCATAACATGCATGGCTTCTTTATAAATCAACTAATACCTCCTTAAAAAAGGATGCAGACCCCCCCAAATCAACTTCTCTACACTGAAGCTACAGCCTGTCCCAGATTTTGAAGCTACAACCTCTTCAGACTTTGCCTTGCTATGGTTTACGCACTTTGCTTTCTCCTGTTCTAACAGAGAAGAATCAGTAAAAAACTGATGTATTTTTAAAAATTGCATATCCATACAAAGGACTTCTAAATCTGTTGCTTTATGCATTGTAAGATTTGCAGAACTTCCCTCAGGACCAAGTTTCCCAGCCCAGAAGAGCTGCACCCCTGACTCCAACCCAGAGCTGGGGCTTGGGGGGACAGGAGAGTCACACTCATTGAGGAGACCCAGAAAAGCAAAATCTGGGGTGGCATTTGACATGATATGATGTCCCTGTCTCTTTTCCTTGAAAAAGCACCTTTTTCTCAAGATTTCCAGACCAAGGTTCAGCAAATCATCAGAAAAAACAAGCCCAGGGCTGCTTCACCCTGGGCTGCAGCACCAGCCCTGAATCTGGCCCTACTCCTGAGAAAACCTCTGTGATAAAACCTGGCCAGAAGCTCAGGGATTCACCTGGCACACAGCAAACTCCTGCCCCACTGGAGCCTCCAAATTCCCCCCAGGCCACTCTGGGGGCCTGGGACCCCTCAGCTCCCCTGCAGTGCTGAATCCCCTCCAAGCAGCACCAATGCAGGCTTGCACCAGCACTGGAAATGCAGAGACACTGCTGGATTAGAGGCTGTGCTTCCAGGATGTTTTGGGATTAGCAGTAAAGAAAAAGTCTCAGAAACAAGCTGGAGCAACTGCTGTGTATTAAAGTAGGACGGAAAAAGTTATTCTATTGATGCCAGCTATGTTAGTCCACTGGCTAAATGATTAATGTTGATAATTCCTCTCCAGCAGACTCATTAAACCTGAACTTATTTTTCTTACAGGCCTTTGACATTTCCTACTTTCTTAATATCAGAGGTAATGACAGTGGCGTGATTATATACTTATTCCTTTCCACCTTCAAGCAGTTTTCTTTGGCAGGAGTTACTTTTTCAGCAGAAAACCTGCACACGAGGATTCATTCTTTCCCAAAAACTGTTATGGCTCCATTAGCAACACTAAATGGCAGTGCCTTAGAGGAATGCACAACAACCCTTCTAAAAATTAAATAGTCAAGGTATTCAGAGCAGCACCACGAGAGATATTTTCTACAGGACTGCAATTTATAATGGTAGGGGGGTCCTGTGCCCTCCCCCCACATTTCTCTTAGATCCTGTTGTCAAAAAATGTCCAAGTTAAACAAAGAAGAAATTACAGAATGAATCTGGAGCTTAGCCTTGAAGAATTAGGTTTCACTCTAATTGAGATCATACGCTGCATGTGCAGTTTTGGCACATAAGGCATATTAATCAGAAAGTCTTTAATCGTGGATAATTTCTCCTGTGTGTGCCAGATTGGGCATTATGCTGCTGGCCCAGCTTCCAAGTCTGTTTAAGAGTCCACCTTTGACTCCATAAACACCCGCTTACAAAATTGGGGTCAACTTCCTCCTATGAAGGTATGCTACACCGGCGCTAAAAAAACTCCCTTAATGATTAAATTGCATCTCATATGGAAATAAAAATGTGCAGATTCCAAAGGAGTGACTGTTTGGAGTGATTGCACTTTGTGCTGGAAGCAGCCCTCGCTCAGTCCCGTCTCTGTGAAGTGCACAGCAGATGAAAACCAGGGGAGATGATCCAGCAGCCACAGCCTGAAACCTGATGAGTGAGCCAGCATCCCTTAATCTGCTGTTATTACACCACTGCCCAGATCCAGGTCCTGAAAGAGCAAATAGGACATAAAAATGTTTCCTGCATTCAGGACTGAGCAGGGAGGAAATAATGGCACATCAGAGCCCAGAGGATTTCCATCCCTGTGTGGTGGGGATGAGGCTGGAAGCACCAGGAACAGGGGGAAATGTTCCACACACACACAGAGGGAAATGTTCCACACACACACAGGGAAATGTTCCACACACAGAGGGAAATGTTCCACACACACACAGGGAAATGTTCCACACACAGAGGGAAATGTTACACACACACACAGGGAAATGTTCCACACACACAGGGAAATGTTCCACACACACACAGAGGGAAATGTTCCACACACACAGAGAAATGTTCCACAGACACACAGGGAAATGTTCCACACACACACACAGGGAAATGTTCCACACACACACACATACACACACACAGAGGGAAATGTTCCACACACAGAGGGAAATGTTCCACACACACACAGGGAAATGTTCCACACACA
>VZRF01011391.1:57458-79174 GCA_013396875.1 Vireo altiloquus
CACACACACACACACACACACACACAAGGGGAAATGCTGCACACACACACACACACACAGAAGGAAATGCTGCACACACACACAGAGGTGGAACCCTGCTCCTGCCAGGCTGCAGCACAAACCCTGAGGCATTGTGGCTTCAGTGGAGTCCACATCTTTCCAAAAGCTGGGCTGCAACTGCAGCAGATCAAAATGAGCAGCACTCCTCCTGCCGAGAGCTGTTATCACTCACATCGTTCATGCTTTTCATTCTATTACTCATACACTGAGAACTTTAATGTTTTAAGCTTTAATATCCACAGTGCATATGCAAAACTGTAAAACCAGGCTGAGATTTGTCATAATGCATAAGCAGCCTCTTATAATAAATGGATCTTTCTGTAAATTGCTGCACCTGTAGGTTCAAAAGGAGCTTTTGTCCCCAGTGCTCCATTTGATATTTAAGCTAGTCAGCAGCATGACACCTATGAAAGATAAAACTACTACTACAGAATTATCCTTGTTTGAGTTATAAAATATTGAAGAGAAATCAACCACAGCATAATATATAAACCTCTAAAAAAAAAGAAAAGAAAAATATTCAGAAGGGAGCCCTCTTTACTCGAGCATTCCACTTCCATGAAACATCTCACGTGCTGCTTTCATGTCCATAATTCATTTTAGTGGTGACTGCTGGACTTTCCATTATAAAATTTCCAGCTTCAGACATCTCTCCTTGCTTCTACAACTTCTCATTAAATACCTCCAGCCTGCTATTTAATAGCACTCTCCCTGTCTCTCCCTACTCCCCCACTTCTCAAAAGCAAAATTTTGCCTCCTTTTTCTCTCTCTTCACGTTATTATCCACTTTCCACGTTTCATGTGAGAAGGCCATTCTAAATATTATCTCTTCACCCAATTAACTCAGGGAATTTTTCTGATCTGTCTAAGTTAATGCTTCCCTCCTTTGCACATAGGTGCTGTAATGTGTCTCCTTTCCTCTCTCAAATTGGGTTTGTTGCAGCTGAGTTCTGCTTCTGAAGGAGGACCTGAAGATCTGCACATTGAAAAGTCAAGAGTTGGAAGCTGCTCACCCTGGGACAGAAGAACTGAGAAAATCAAGAGCTTTAGCTCCCATAAAGGCTGTTTGGGGTTTTTGTTTTCAGGAAAGGGAAGATTCTCTGACTCTCTGGTTTTGGAGAGGTATTATTTATTAGGTATTTATTAAATATTATTTAATAATGTTTAACTATTAGGTACATTTATATTATTTTTATATTTATTTATTAGATGTAATTTCCCTAATTATACCTAATTTATTAGGTATCGTTATTTATTAGAAGTGTATTTTTTCAAACCGTATAAAATAATAATAATAAAAAAATCAGTCCAGAAATTATTTCTTATCAAGGAAAAAAAGGAAAAAAGAAAAATATTCTTCTTGCATGGCATCGAGTAATCAAAGAATAAAATTCTACAGACTGATGGTTAACAAAACCGATAAATATTAAAATATAAAAATAATCAGCCTTTCTATTTTTGAACCAGGTAAATTGGAACCGCAGGGGAGGAAATAAAGATACACTTCATTAGTTACAACCCACGGGAGATTGTTCCTCGTGTCCTGTTTCAGAGCAGCAGTGCTGTTCCCTGTCTGGGTGCCCCGGGGGGAGCAGGGTGCGAGAGGCTGATTTGGGAGTGCCAGCAGAGTTTATTCTGTCCTGGGAGCAGTGCTTGGCTCATAAGGGAATGGGAACCTGCGGAGAGGCTGATTTGGGAGTGCCAGCAGAGTTTATTCTGTCCTGGGAGCAGTGCTTGGCTCATAAGGGAATGGGAACCTGCGGAGAGGCTGATTTGGGAGTGTTTATTCTGTTCTGGGAGCAGCACTGGGCTCAGACGGGAATGGGAACCTGCCCCAGCCTGGCACTCCTGAGCCCCTGCTCGCTGTCCCTGCGCTCTCCTGCCGGTTCAGAGGGAAATGAAGCCCTGAGCCCCCCAGACCTCACACACAGGGACACAATTGGGATTCTCTGGCTCACGGGAGGCGCTGGAAGCTCTGCCCCGAGCCCAGCAGGGCCAAGGTATCGGTGACGGAATTAGGGCAGCCTCGGGCAATAGATACAGCAAAAACATCTCTGAAAGAATGTTCATTTCCCACTGAGATAATGGCACCATCCAGCAGCAGGAATGACATGTTTAATCTGATGGATTGAGCATCCTTTAATCCTTCCAGCTATCCATTAAACTGTTTATTCTCAATGTAAATTGTTCCAGCCATAAATTTACACCGCCTAAACTGCCCATCATCCTGCTCCGTGCTCAGCCACAACCACAACCACAATTTCTGTATTTTCTAACACACATCTATAGATTTTCAAAGCTTGTATTGTCTAAACTTAAAATCCTGAAGCAGGCCAACTGAAGGCTGCATTTTCCACCATGAGTGTTCCAACATTTAGGAAATACAATCTCTGGGTTAAAGGCATGCTTCTTAGATTGCAACCCAAATGCTTGTGTTCTATAGTCTCCAAATTGCAGGAACTTAGCCAAAAAAATCTCTTTATAAATGTTTTGCATCACCCTGGGCCCCAAGCACTGTTTGCTAGAGTTAGCATGATCCCTGCCCAAATTATTTGGACAGAGTTTGCAATGCAGCCACTTCAATACCAGCATCCATTACAAGGTGAGAGAAAAAGCAAATGTGTTTCCTTAGTGCAAACTTCTGGACAGCTTTCTGGACTGGGAAAAGCTTTCTTGGCTTCCCTCACCCAGCCTTCCTCAGCCCAGTTAACCTTTCCCTTTTTGGTGCACAGGGATTTTTGCAGGCCCTATAAAACCCACACATTTAACGTGGGGTGTGGAGTCCAGGGCAAAGATTGCTACACACAAACCTGTGTGCTGTGGAGTCCAAAACTGCTCCCAGGACTCAGGGCTGCAGCGATGCAGAGCAGAGGGAGGACAATCACAAATGTCATGTACAGCAAACACTGCTAGTATTTAAGTTTTGTCTATCATTCCCTCTTAAAATTTGCATTTTTATTATTGTTTTTAACAGATCCGTGGATCATTCACCTGGTCCCAAGGGAGCAGGGCTGAGCTGCCTCCCAGGCACCTCCTGCTTGGCTGGAATACAACAGAGGGAAGGGAATGAAAGGCTCTGTGCATGTGTGGGGAACATAAAGTGATATTAATTATTAATTTTGACAAGTCTGAATACCTTAATAATGTATTATTTTAAGCTGCAAGCTTTTTAAGAAGCCATTGAGGCTGAAATGAGCCGACTTTGTGGCTTGGACTCTCATTCCTCAGCACACAGCAAAATGCACTGTGACAACAAAATGTGCTGTGACAGATTTTGGCCAGTGTGGTCTTGTTTTGTATATTTAATAAATAGCTGATAAATACAACGTTTAAAGTGAAAGGGTTGAGATATATCAGCCAGAAAATGCTATGCCTTAACCACCTGTCAAGAAAGGACAATTTAAATTAATACTTGCACAAATTGAGCTGAGTCCCTCCTGCTTCAGAACTCTTTAGTAGCAGGATACAGGTGCAGGTAACTTAATTTCTGCTATAAAACCAGGTTATTTGTGCAGCCAGAGCTACTGTGAACCAATCCTTCTCTACTCTGCAAACTACTGAGGGGGGAGAGATGTCAGATTTCCACTCTGCTTTTAGGAGTAACTTCTGGGCTGTTGACAACAAGAGTTTCAGAAGCACTCAGGGACATCTCTCTTTTGACACCACCTCCAACATCAATGCCAAGCACAACTTAAAAACCCACTGTAAACATTCAAAGTGCTTCCCACCTCTGGATCCCAGAACATTTTACACCTGTTAATCAGAGAAAACCTCTCAACATTCCCACAATTATGTATTTCTGCCTTTATTAGGCAGATTTCAGGAGAGTTCATGAACTTGAACACAAAAGAATTCTCCCTCTTGGCACGGATATAGTGTAGCTTTATTTGGAAGTGTCAGGGAGTGGGAAGCCAAAAATGAAATAAAACACCAGAGTAATGATGGACATATTTTAAAAGTGAGTTTAAGGGGGTTTTGTCCCCTATCAACTGTACAACTACAAAAAGATTTGCATATTTGATTAATCACACTTTTCATATTATAATTTCTAATGTGACCTCAGATGGAAGTAGAAATTCTCTTATTCCTGAGGACAGGCACAATATTTCCTGTCATTGCCACCTTGAATATCATGGTAATGAGGCTGGGGGGGATTTTCCTTAGTTATGTATGAAATGAACTTGAGGCTTTAACTTTTTAACCCTCAGTGGTAGAGTGAATAGTAATGGCACAGAGAAGCTTTGAAAAACACAATTTAAAAACGGCAAGCAAAACAATTACAGTCTCATTAAGTTTTGTGATTCTTTTCAAACCAGTTTAGTGATACCCAGGGGCTTTACTCCTGATTTTGAGCTGGGATTGGCAGTTTTAAAACCAGCGGGAGATAACAACAGAGTACCTTGTATCAAGCCATGCCATTCAGAAATTCAGTCCCTGGCACATAAAGAGGTTTTATTGAGTGTGATATCTGCCTAGAAATGAAGAGACATATTTCAGGTTTGAGGAAACAGGAGGGAAAACAAATTCTCTTTCTTCTTAAATTTACCATACACACATTTACCCCCCTTCAAAACCCCTCAGGTTGGTGAACAATCTCATGAAATCTAGTTTCTTATTTGATTTCCTTAGACATCAGCAATTTTCCCTGTCAAAACCAGGGATTTTGTAATAAACTCAGACTTTCACTGAATTGCTTGGTGCCATGTCCCAAACCCAGGACTAAAAACCTCAAGGAAAATCTCCCTGTACTTTGATTCTCTGGTTTCTAAGTGGTGATTCCTAAAGTATCAGCAGCACCAATGTACTTTATTAAGAAGATAAAGATTCATTTCTTCTTGAAAGAAAGATTTACGGTATTAGAAAATATTTCATATTTTCAGTATTAAATCCTGATATTTTATTTACAGGGAGCCACGGTGAACAGATAATAACCTTTGGATTATAGAAGGCTTAAAACACAAAGGCCAAAACAATTTACCTGCCAGTATTAGAAGATCCAAATATTTATGCGCCCAAAATCCTATTAAAATTCCCAGATTTAGGTAGGAAACAGGTTGTCATTTTTAAAAGGTGGAAATTATTCATCATTCTCTCTGACTTTGCAAATAGTTTGTTTCAAGGGAAAAATATGTGGAGTTCTGAATGTAATTTCCCCAGGCTGCAGTCAGATGCCCAGGCAATGATAACAGCACATCCACCAGCCTGTGTGCACATGTAAATCCCATTTTCTGCACCTCACCTGGAGTCCTACGGAGTGAAAACAGCACAAAATGAAAAGAACAGCTGAAACTCAAGCTCTTAAGACATGCAAATACCATTTCTTAAAGAAAATGAAAATCTCTTTCCCAGTACTTACAATACACACAAACTCTTAAGTTATCTGGAGCAGTAAGAGAAGTGCCCAGTTCAGTACAATCACCAGGATCTCCTTTTGTGGCACTTTTCACTCGGCTTAAGTCACACATCTTACCCAACTGCTATTTAATAAAGCCAATCTAGCTCTAAATGTCATCCTAAATCCTGTAAAGGCAAAAGGCTCAATCAGCTCCAATGGCCCCAATCCTGTAAAAACCTCTCCCAAAACTCCTTCTGCCAAGCCCTGGAGCACGAGCCCTGAGTCCTGCTGACGTCCCCAAACCTGAGGGAGTGCTTTCAACATGGGATTTCTGCCAAAGTAAAGGCTGAGGTTTAACAGGAACAAAGCAACCTAAAATTTAAGCAAATGCCTAAAAATAGCTGTTTCTTTTGTGAGGAACAGTATTGTTGGCTTCTTCCTGTGTGTTCAATTAATCAAAAAAAAAAAATCCTTTTAAGCGAGGATTAAATTGCAGTTACTACCAAGAAATCCTAGCAATATACACCATTTAAATGGATTTGGGACTAAATAAACCCTGGCCTCGGTTTTTTTACATGAGTATGAACACTCAGGGATGCATTTCCCAGCCCCATCTGAAGGGTGCATGCTGAATTGAGTGTGTGTTCATCCTCCCCTGTATGATACATCATTCTCCTGGGGATTTCAGCCATGCTGGGGGAAACTGCTCCCTCCATGAAGGAAAAGTGCTGGAATGTGATATTGCTTTGCATGCACCACCTTGGCAGCACGGCAGGATCCCACTGTGGGAGCTCACACAGAACAATCACAGATGGAGTGGGAAATCCTTCTCGTGGAGCCCTGAAACCAAAACAGCCTCTCAGTGTTCTCCCTGCCAGCACTTCGGTGCCAAGACATATTCCTTAATTGGGACAATTAACGCCTGCATGGCACATGGGGCGGTGTCTGCTGCCACTGAAGGAGTGTCACGGCGTCATGCAGGAACTTCTCTGCGGTACCCACCAGGGGAGGAACCAGGGGCACCAACCCCGCTCCTGGTGCAGCAATTCCAGGGAAGCCACCATCCCCTGCTCCTGCTGCTCCAGCCTCTGCCGGAGCTCTCCCTGCTGCTCCCTGAGACATTCCCTGCTGCTCTCCAGGGTAATTCTGGCCCAGCCCATTCCACCACCGGTGGGATAACTGCTGCTGCAGTTCCTGGCCATCCCAAAATTCAGGAGTCCCTCCGGAGTCCCCAGTTTTCCCTGAGCCATGGCACGGCTGGGAATGATCTCCCCCAGCCTCACCAAAGGTGTGAATCTGCACACCCAGGTCTCCAGGGGGATCAGCCAACCACCGCTGAAACACAAGGAGAAAGTTACAGAGGGAAAGTTCTTTGCAATAAATATTCCATAAAGCAGGGCACTGCTCCATGTTAGACACCAACAATGGCACAGAAATCTGAACGAGGAGCTGTGCTGGACAACAGACAATTATCACCTGACTTGGGCACAAACACCACTTGAAAGGGGCAGGGGCTGAGCAACAACCACACAAAAAGGAAATTTCTGTCTAAGATTGGATGTTACCCTTGGGAACAAGGACAGCAGTGAGAGTCCAGGTAAGAAATAACTTTTTCTTCAGCTTCACTGTGGTCCAAGTCTCTGCTCTGTCTCCAGAGAACTTTCCAGATGCAGCTTTCGGAGGCAGCCTGCGGAGTGCCCTGGCAGAGGGAGCAGCTCAGGGAGCAGCTCAGGGGCACAGAGCTCAGGGGTGAAGCACAGGGGCCAGACCCTGGGGGAAGCTGCAGCCCCACAGCCTCGATGTTCTCGTCCTGCAGCCACGCAGCCTTGCTGTTCTCCTTCTGCAGCCCCACAGCCTTGCTGTTCTCATTCTGCAGCCCCACAGCCTTGCTGTTCTCGTTCTGCAGCCACGCAGGCTGATGGTCCCTCCAAGGCTGCAGATCCTGTAGCTTTCATAAGCACTGGATTCAATTAAAAAATCGAATTTAACTATTAAAAGCCAGTTTCAGTTAAAAGCTAACTGCTTGCATCACCACTCCTAAGAGTTCGCTGCGGCTCCTGCTGCCAGAACTTCCAAATAAACTGAGCAAACTTGCTTATAATAGCAGGAAGAAATCAGATCCTTCCAAGCACTGAGGCTCAGCCAAATGCATCCCAGAGTCCTGTGTTTCCATGAACCATCCAACCACCGATTGAACTGAGGCTGGGGCTGGTTTCCACATTGCTTTGTTTATATTGACTGCATTTATGATGCCTCAGAAGTTGCCAGTAAAATATTTATTTAGCAGTTAAAACGTTCTGCAAATGATTTTGCTGTCCCAAAAGATAAATATTTCTCGGCATTCTGAAATGATACATTGATGTTTTCGTTAAGGAAATTGCATGTTGATAAAATTTTCTCAGATTACACTTTGTCGTTCCTTTGTATTTGAAGTGGCCACATTAATTTTTCGTGATATTTATTGTAATTGTAAATTGCACCAAGATTAGAAACATTAAACTTACCATAAAATGAACCACATTTCAAGTATTTCCGAGTCATCTATTTAAGGGCTTGAGGACACTTTTGATCCTTCAGGTTACCAGAGTGCTCTAAGCTTACAGGACAAGGATCCAACACAACCCAGAATCCCACTTTGAACTCTTGGGGAGCCTTTTTGTTCCTTTTTTTTTTTTCCCCTCTTCCTTTCCTTCTTTTCTTGTACACTAACATCCAGCTCCACTTTGGGGTGTCCCTGAACTACAAAATTTCACTCTGAATTATGTTTGCAGCAGATTTGAGACTTATGCAGGCTATTAAATAAAAATAAATGCAGCACTGCCATCCTTACTTACTCCCTCTGCTTCCTTTTACCTCCCAGCCCCGCACACATCCATGATTTGAGTTGAGCTTACCAATTTAGACACCACAGGATTGTTTCTCCAGACAAGGCCAGACACTTGCAAATAAAAGAAGGCTGTCAGTGCCCAGACCACCGAAACTCGTGTGGAACACTGTGGTCTTGGAGCCTTGTCCCAGACACGTGAGGTATCTGGAGTGGAGTTGTATTGAAAAATTTCAGTTTTTCAAGCACAGCCTCAGTGCAGCAGCCTGCTCCCAAACACAGCTCCTGCCTCTGCTCAGCATTCTTCAAATGAAAAGAGTCTTCTTCCTTAAACTCAGATCCTTTTTCCTCCCATCTTCTGAGAATACTCAGCCTGGACACATCACCTGAGTGCAGTCGGAATGTGTTTGTGGGGAGCACAGGGCACTGCCAAACCCCCCAAGTTTATTTTTCTCCAAACAGTGCTGCACTAAGCACTCAACATGAATAAATTTCAATGGGCTAAAATCTCCACTTTCCTCACCAGTCTTTTAGTGCATCATACTACCTAGGGTTAAAAAAAAAAAAAAAAAAAAAATCCAAAAAATGTAAAATTTGAAATCGAATCACAACAACTCCCCAACATTTTTCAAACATTTGGAGGGAGTGTTTTTCACATTTATCTATGCGAGAACTTTTTTTCCATATTTTCTCCCTTTTGTTTGGTTCTCATGGGGCATTTTGTGCCCTTTGACTTTAGAGAGCATCTCTGAATTCATTGGGGATCTTCAGGGATAGGATGAAACATTAGAAATACGGGAAAGAGTTCTCATTCTTCTCTTTTCAGTCCAAATTTTTATACAGTCTACAAACACTTTTCAGTAATGAGCCTTGAAATCTATGAATGCCAACTCTCAACATGTACAGTTAATGAAAAGAAATCAAACCCAGCTTCCTAAGAGAACAGGGCTGCAACCACAATCTCTGTGGGGCTTCCACCTTTCCCTCTGCCCAGCACAGAAACATTGAGGCCTCTTCTGTGGGAGCCAAAGCAAGAGCTCCTTGTGCCTCCAGAAAGCCTGGGAGTGCTCTGAGCAAACCATGGGAGGGCAGCCTGATGACCCAAGCAGGCACAAGGACTGAGGTTCACTCCAAAAACACCCAAACAGGGAATTTAGGGTACCAGGGACCTGCACTGGTGCTCTGAAACAGCCCCTGGGGGAAGATGTGGGAGAGCACCAGGCAGAATGGGCTGGGGATGGATTGAAAAGCACTGCATGTGCCTGCAGAAAATCCCAGAATCCCTGGACAGTTTGGGCTGGGAGGGACATTAAAGATCTCCTGGCTGCAGCCCCTGTCATGGACAGGGAAGCCACTGATGCTCTGCAGAGCCCAAGGGGTGTCCCCTACAGGCAGGGAAACACTGAGGGGATGATGGCAGAGCTCTGGAAAACAAAGGTTTGCATGGGGAAGAAGGAAAAGAGGCTGTTATCCTTGGGACAACCCTTCAGGTCAGTGCATCCAGTGAAATTCCCAGGTGGAAGTTAGCAAAGCAAGCAGTGGGAAGTAGCTCCTCATGCATTGCAGACAACAGAAGTTGTTCCCAGGCAATGTGGCACCTTGCCAAGGACAACTTGGCTGAGATGACAAACAAACACAAGCAATGCCTGCTGCAGCCTCATACATGTGTCCACCTGCGCCTCGAGAAATCCTCCAGCAACAACCATGGAAAGTAAAGCACTGAAGGGAAGGAAGGGGAGTGAAACCCAGACTCTAAAATCTTTGGAGTTGTCTCATTATGCATCTCCTAACTGTTGAAGAAGTCCTTCAGCACAGGTCAGTTCCTGAGGGTTGCAGTGAAACAGAAACAAGAGAGATCCGAATATAATCACTAAGTTTGTGGCAGGCCCAGTGCAAGAACTTGGACAGTGCAGGGAAAAACTTTGTTATCAGAAAAGAACAGGATGAAACCTGTATTTCCTAGAGCAACCCTTATCTCCAACCCTCTTGTCTGTTAATAAGACGAGTTTTTAGAAGGATTCAGGATTAAACCTGCAATTCATTCTGGGAGGAGAAGTTGCCTCTCCCAGGTACAGCAGCTCTATTTATAAAATCTCTGACCCTGTTGGTTATGCTTGGCCTTGGAGCTTTCACCTGCACTGAATGCAGGAACAGAATGTGTATTGGGGAGAATTTGTGGACACTGAGGACACACTGACCATGAATACCAATGGCAAAAATACCATCAGGAAAAATGCACCTGGAAATTGTGAGATCTGTAAATACAAGGTCAAAGAAGACAATTTTTGTAGAGTGCACATACCCAAGCCTAAGAAAACACAGTGGGGTTTTAAATGTTAATAGGGCAGAAAACTCAAATATACACCACAGTGTGTGACCCAGTTTTGGGTGCCACCAGTTCTGGGCTCTCTGGTTATAAAGGCAGTGTTTTCTTACCCACCCCAAACACAACTCTTCCATTCAAGCAGGGATAGCATCTCCTCTGGAGGTGGTCTCATCTGGGAGAAGACTCTGTGAGGGACTGCAGAGAACCAAAACTTTTAGATGCAGGAAATACCTTTTGTTACTCTTTATTCCTCCACATCCATCCGGCAGATCCCATCTCAGTCTGATCACAGACAGGTCTGTCAGGATGCCAGCTGCTTTTATACATCCTTGCACAGAAGGAACAAGGATGGTAGTACAAGGAGCAGAGCACAGCAGGGTGGCCGTGCCCCTCTGACTCCGCAGCACCAGCAGTGGCCATGCCAGGCTGTGCCTGCAGCCCTTAAAGCCCTGCCAAGCTCTCCAAACCTCAGCAAAGTGCATCCCTCTGGAGCCAAGCCCTCCTCCCCGAGTCCTGATCACGCTGAGCCCACGCTGAAAACACAACGTTTGGCTAAAATGATGTTTTCTGCAAACCACTGTGAATTCCTCATCTTCCAGCCGGTGAAGGAGCTCTCTGGAGCCTCAGGAATAGATGTGGACTGGCAGGACCCGTCCTTGAGCAGTGAGCCCTGAGCAGCAGACTCCTCCTGCAGCCTTTGCGCTGCTCCTGGCACTTGGGAGTGAAGGAGTTAACCCCACCCTGCTCACTTCTCTCGCAGGAGCTGCAGAACTCCAATGTGTGGGTTTGGCTACAGCTTCTGATGGTCTCTGGGTTTTCCTTAAGGATTCTTTTCAAACCAGGCTGTATTTTCCCCTTTGGATCCACGGAAGTTAAGCGATTTGCACCCCGGGGATGGTAGAGCCCTGGCACCTCCCGACCTGGCCCCTCCCAGGCATTGCCTGCTTCACACCTTAGCCAAAAATCTGAAAATATTCGGTGAAATTCAGAAGCGAACTCAGCCATGTTTACAGCAGCTTCACAGACGCTTTCTGCAAATATTTGAACACTTGTACTTTACTAGTGCAAATAGTGGTGAATAAGGAATTTTAATTTCAAGTAACCGCTGAGCTCAACGTGCCCTGTTCTGTTTCACACACGTGGTCTGCACACGAACACTTGCCTAGTGAGACACGCCAGGAAACAAGCAGCACTCTGTGACTTCTAAAATTAACAGTATGAAATCTGAATATGAAATATTTACACACTCATTAACGTGGAAAGTTCACAGCACACCACAGAATTCAAAAAAGGCCTACAGGGCCCTTTAAAGCTTACCTGTGGCAGCACTAAGCCTCAGAGAGCTGGAATGAGAGGAGGCTCTGAGCATCTGCAAGGACTGGCACAAACATACAGCGTTTTGCACAGTCTGAACAGGCCCTGTGAGAATTTCTGTTCAATAAATGGGAATATTCAGTAACCCAGCTCTCACTTTTACAAAACAGAGAGGAGGACAACACACAGAGATGATTCGTTTCTTTAAACATCTATTAAAAGCTATTTTGACTCAGACAAGACATTCACTTCTAGATTTTATTCACTTCTAAATTTCAGCAAATTATACAATTAAGAGAGAATATAATTTGAAAATATTTGGGATTTATATTCCTCTGTTTAATGTTAATTCCTGTGTTTAATCTTTGGTAAATACCTTGGGAAGTGTTTCTAGCAGCAATAGCACTGTGGGATCTCTCTAAGACCTTGTCAAGGAGTAGAGAAGGAAAAAATGTTAGCTCAAAATGAACAGCAGCTTCTCCCTCAGAGACCTCACTGTGATGAAAAAAGTGCTTTTTAGGAGCACCTTCCTTGCCAATCAGACTTGTACTTTGCTGACATCTCCTGCCATATGTAGATTTTTTTTATCCAGAACTCTTCTCCAACAAAATATTCATTCTTCACAAAGTAAAATCTTGAGATCTGGAGAAGATAATTCATAATCAATTAATCTAAGCCACATGGAGTGGCTGTAATTAATGTGAAATGGCCCAGTGCAGTGTTAGAGGCTCTCCTCTCCAGGCACTGCAGCTCTGTGTGTCCAGAGAGACATCAGAGCTCCCAGGACAGGAGGTTTTCTGCTGCCTGTCCTGCTCTGGGCTCTGCTCACCCTTGACGTGCTGTGTCCATGCTGGGGATGTGGGCAGGGATCCCTGAGGGAGCGCTCAGGGGCTGGGAACGATTGCTGTGAGTCCATGGGGTTTGTGTGGCTGCTCTCTGCAGGTGACACCTGAGTCACTGCTGAGCAGGAGTGAGCAGGGACACCGAGCTCTGAGCACAGCTTGAACTCTGCAGCTGAGCTCAAAGCATAACTCAGGGGGTTCCTCCTCCAGTGGTGTCCTCCCCTTAAATAAAATCCTCTGACTTCAGTCTCTTTTCAGAGAACAAGTGTTCTCTGCCCAGAGCTCTCTGAGCTAAATCGCTGAGGGGAAAATAATTTCGAAAAAGTGGAAACTTTTCACTCCAGCTAATTCTCAAACTCCAGACACAAATCTGTCCCTTGCTCCTTCGCCTCACGTACCGTTGCAATTTCGGAAAGTTCCCACATTCCCATCCTAAAGAGAAACACGTTCTGAAAACACCACGAGCTTATCCTGTGGTCTGTTAATATAGGTGCAGCATAAACAATGGATTTGAGGATCTGGCAGGGGAGGAGCCCACGCTGTACAGAGTGGGGTTCTAATGGACTCTGTTTGTAAACACATGAGCCCATGCACGGCCCTGACTTCTCCATCCGCTCAGAGCTGCGTGGATAAAGGGATGTGTTTTTAAAGCCTGCCATGAGAGCTGCTGCCTGCTGACCCAGTGGTCATCACCAGCCTCATTAAAGGTAACCATCCCTGCCCCAGGCTTTCCTTCTGGCACCTGTCCTGCAGATTTCACAGCAGAGCTCAGCCAAGCAGACATAACAGCACAGAGAGTTGTGTTAGCGTGGATAATGCAAACTTGCCCTGAACTTTATTTACACATTGCTGGGCCAAATTTCAGGGAATCAGGAGTTTAGCATTTAGATTTTATCTGCTCTACAAGTCAGCTGAAACAACCCGATTTAATGTGTGTGTAATGACCTCAGTCCAACATTTAGGCTTAAGACAAACATCTAATAACAGGACATCACATGTTAGTAAATGAACTTCAGAGAATTTGACTGAACTCAGTAGCTCATACCAACCCCTTCATTTGGTCCCTTTTAGACCAGAATGGTGAGGGAAAATCCCAGATAGATGTTAACTTTTTCTGCCCAAATCTAAGAAGGTCTGACCCACCCCAGCCTCTGCTCAGCACTCACACGGGGTGCTAAGTGAGGTGTTTAGCAGTACCTGGGGGATGCAGGCTCCAGCATCCTCCTCCCTCCTCTCCATGTCCCACAAAAACTCCCTGCACCCCTCCCTCACAACTGCACAGTGTCCCTTGGTATTCCCTGATCCGCCCCACAGCCTCACCCACACACCCTGGCACCCTCCCACATCCTGCTCCGTGCTCCCTACATCCCCCCAAACCCCCACATCTCACTTCTCACCCTTCCATCCTCCCTGCATCCCCCTCACACCTCCTCTCCCACCAGCCCCACATCCCCCCACACCCCCTGCACCCTGCANCCCCACACACCTCACAGCCCCCAGTATTCCCTCCTGAATCCTCCCACACCCTCCCCCATCCCTCCACCAAACCCTTCCCATCCTGCTGTACTCCCCCATCCTATCCCCACTCCCTTTGCACTTTGCCACCCTCTGGAGAGGAAAGGGCAGCACCAACTCTGTGCATTTGGGGTTTTTTTTTGAGAAGTGCCCAAAAAGCTTTGCTCTAGGATCAACGTTTTCTTCCAGAAGGGCAGAGCAGACCTCTTCTTGCTCGCAGGTGTGGAGCAGAGTCAGGGCCAGGCCACTGCCCCCAGCAGCAGGGCAGCTCCTCACAACCCCGTCCTGGTGTCCTGGCAGAGCAAGCACTGCCTCTGAACACACACCCATGGCATTAATCTTCAGTTCTCCGAGCTATATTTAAATTGACATTGATGAAAAAGCAGAACTTTTCTCAGGTTTCTTTGAGATGCTTCATAAAAAGGGAATTTAGGATGTTTGGATTGGAAACTCACCTTAAATGGACTTTTGTTAAGAAAACCATCAAAATGTTTGCTGATTACCTGTGACCCGAGTAGCATTCAAACATGGAAGGACCCACTTTTCCACCCTTCAATCTACACCCTTCTACTTTGTTTGCAGAGAAAACATGTGCTATTTTACCTATACTGGTGCAATTAAAACGTGGAATTCCCCAGTGTGGATGCATTTCTGCCAGAATGAATGTGCATGGTAATACAGCTTATTTACACACAGAGAATAAACATCAGGTGTATTAGCTACAAATATACTTTACTGACCCCAGAATTATATGGCACTGGCAAACTACCCTCGGGGTGGGGGAGCAGCTTTTCCAGCAGCTTTGGGGTGCTGCAGAGCGAGATCATTCCCACAGGCAGAACAGGGCTCTGAGAAGTTACAGCGCTGAGCAAAATCGTCCAGATGTTCCCCAGGCTCCCTCCTGCTGGACATCTCCGAGTGCCTGGGCTGAGCCAGCTCTGCTGATGGTGTGGTGGATGTGGGTATCACCCATGGCAGCCCAGCAGCACCACGTGGGTTCATTACAGCTGTAAAAGGTCATTAGAAAATCAAATGGTTATGCTGCACTGTCCAAAATTATCCATCAGCACTAAAGCTGTGCGCAGGTGAGGCCTGCTGTAACTTCCTTGTGGTCGCTCATCAGCCAGCAATGTTTATTGATGCTGGTCATGGTGAGCCCCTAGCCCTCTTTTAAAATGCACTGGGATGTTATCAAACACATTTGGAAGGGCTGTCACTGACTGCTGGTGGCACTTGTCTTCCCTTTTCAAACAGAATCAGGGAATCTCGGAGTGGTTTGGGCTGGAAGGGACATTGGAGATCATCTCGTTCCAATGGGGCTCCCCACCCATGTGAGCACAGCTCACCCTGGGACCCTTCTGCTCCTGGCTCCCAGCTCCTGTCACTCCCCCAGCCCAGCAGGCAGCCTGCCTGGAGAAGCTGCGGGAAATTAAATTTCGACAGAAAGCAATATATAAAATCGTTATAGGATAAAATAATCTAAATGGATATATGTGTGTACTATATATACATGTTACAAGAAAACACAAAACAAAACCAACCAATAAAAAATCCAGCGAGTCAGGTATATTGTATATACACCTCTTCTGTGCCCGAGCGGATCTTGGGTTCCATCAGCATCGCCCAGGAGGGCTCCTCGGCCCGGCTCACACCCGCTCGGGGCTCCAAGCGGCTCCTCCGAAGAAAAAGTTGGTCATTAAATGGTGACTAAAGCGCTGCTGGGCAGGCGGCTCCGCGTGTTCATCCACAGCACCCCCGCTCCGCTCCTGCCCTGGCTCTCCGGCAGCGGGAGCAGCTCGCCACGGTGGCCAGGGCGCGTCCCGCCTGTGTCCGGTGCTGCCCCACCCGGGCTGTCCGGCCGAGGGAGGCTCCGGCCACGGGCCGGCCCCACGCCGGACGGGGCTCTCGGGCATCCGACAGGGAGAGAAGGTTCCTCAGGGCCCCCTCGGAGCTTTTTCTGCCGCGGCATAACGAGAAAATTTACCTGTGGGTCCCGCGGGGAAGCCGCGGAGAGAGGCCCTGAGCGGGAGCGCTGCCCAGGAGCGGCGGGACAGAGAGAGAGCCCGGGCGGGAGCCGCGGAGCTCCGTGCGGGACAGAGAGAGAGCCCGGGAGCCGCGGGGCTCCTGCGGGACAGAGAGAGAGCCCGGGAGCCGCGGAGCTCCGTGCGGGACAGAGAGAGAGCCCGGGAGCCGCGGGGCTCCGGGAGGGACAGAGAGAGAGCCCGAGAGCCGCGGGGCTCCGTGCGGGAAGGAGAACCCTCACGGCCACCCCGGCACCCCCGGCAGCACCGGACCCGCTGCTCGGCCTCGGCCCGGTAGAAAAGAAGCTTACCAGAGCATCCCAAACGCCTCTCTCGGCTGTCTACGAGGAAAAAAACAAAACAAAATAAACAAAAAGAACCCTACCCTATTTAATGCCTTTCTGTGCTGAAAAAAATAATCACCTTATGATCTGAGAAAAAATAATCGCTTCGCCGTCACTTACTCAACTGCGAGAAGAGAATATTAACATTCTCCGGCGAAGGCGCTAGCGGCGAGTGCAGCCCTGCTGCTGCAGCCCTCTGTGTGACACCGGTGACGGACACAGCCTGTCCTCCTGTTAGCTTAGGTTCGTGCGCCAGCGAATCTCCCTTTTAGTTAAAACCGGGTGCTGTTCTCACTGAAAGCACCAGAAACAACTGCCAGAGGTGACAACGAAGTGACAAAGCCGCACACCCACCGCGTCCTGCCCGCGCCGAAGGCTCCCGCAAACCCCCGGCTCTGTCTGCCCCGCCGCCGCCTGCCCTCTTCCCAGCATTCATCTTCGTCCCCAGGTTAAATTAAACATTTCCAAACCATTCTTTGGTTAAATATCTAAGTCATCTCAGAAAGTAAGAATACGAGGCTGTTTCCCGTTTACCCAGCGCTGCCCGGATCCTCCAGCGCTCATCGCGGGACTGATTTAACCCGGGCTGAACCCGGGCTGAATCCGGAGCCGGACCGGGAGAGGCAGCGGGGCCGTAGCCGTGCTGGAGGGACACGAGGAGAGCTGGGAACGGCCGGCATGAGTTCAGCGCAGATTCCCCTCGCGGGCTCCGCCGACGGCGATTCGGGGCTGGTTTGTGTTAAAGCCCGGCGGTGCTGTGTCCGTGCTCCGCTCCCACCCCGTCTGCGCGCCCTGAGCTGGGGCTGGAGCCTCCCGGGGCCAGGGAGTCCCGCACCCCGCCCGGAGCACCCTTAGGGCACCTCACCAGGGGCAAGGAGGCACGGAGGAGCCCCGAGCCGCGGGCGCTAATTACCGCCGTTAATTGGGAGGTGTCCCCGCAGCAGCGGCTCGACCCGGGGCTGTCCTGCCGCTCCCCTGCCCTCGCTCTCCGCCTCTCGCCCTTCCCGGCCGTGCTGCTCTTGTTTTTTGGTTTTGGTTGGGATTTTTTGGTTGGGTTGGTTTGTTTTTTTTTTTTTTTTTGGTTTTTTGGGATTTTTTTTTCAGAATAACAGTAATTGCATGTCTCTGTGGATGCTCTGTAATCTAACATCCCAACGGAAAACGTGGAGAAGGGACTCGGGGAAAACAAGAGAAAAAACAAAAACAAAACGACAACCGCACAATACAGCGCCAGGATTTCATCGCAGCAGCTCATGAAGAGTAATTTTAAAAAGCACCATTTAGGATGCGCAGTAAGTTAATTAGCCTTCTGTCAGCAACTAACGTATCTTTAAAATGCGAAAGCATCCGAATTTGACCAAGCAAAGACCGAGGGTCTCGCCTCTTCCGGCCACGGTCAGCCGAACCGTCCCGGAAAACGATGGGAGAATCTTCCCGGTACCACTGTGCCTCGCACTTTCTCTGTAGCTCTGCCTCGAACTTGGGTTTGAATCTTTAGCCTGCCTCCGTGGGGAAAAAAAATAACAAATTTTTAAAAAATTAACCCCAAAGCATTACGTTACTCAGCGCAATAGTTCATAAAATATTTTATTGAAATAAAGTAAATATCTTCGCATTAATAAAACTGATCGTAAAATGCAGTTTTCGAATAACTAGGGGCACCACAGGGTTTTAGACAGCGAGTAGATGTGGAAGGTGGGATCCAGTGTCCTGCTGGCCCTGGGGCCGTGGCAGCGCTCGGCGGGCCGGGGGGAGCCGGCATGAGCCCGGGCAGTGTCCCAATGTCCCAATGTCTGTCCGAGCTGCCCTCCGTGCTCGCGGCGCTGCCCTCACTCCTCCTGGCTGACCTCGGCCGGGGAGCCCAGGCTCTCGGGCGGCTTCTCGGCGTCCCGGGCGCGCTCCTGCTCCGAGAGCTGCTCGCTGCTGGGGATCGAGTTCTTCTTCGGGCGGCCCTTGGGCTTGGTGGGGGACTCCAGGCCGCCCCCCTGCAGCACCTGAGAGGCGGGGAGGGGGCGGAGGAGGGGGACACCCCGGTAAAGCCGTGCTCCATCAGCCCGGGGCGCAGGAACCCCTCTGTCTCCCGTGCCCCGGAGCCGAGCTGCCCGTGCGGCTCCTCCCGGACTGCGCCCACCGCCCTCCGCCCCCGGGGGCCGAGCGGTACCGCGGAAGGGCACGGACAGGGCCGGGAGGGGGGTCCGGCCGAAGCCCAGGAGGTGCTGGACCAGCGGCATGATATTAAAGACCAGGGGCATATTATTATTACCATCATCGTTGTTATTGTTATTATAATTATTATTACTATTATCCTTAATGCTTCATTAAATAGCCCAGGGCCGGTATGCAGAAGGATGCAGCCCGCAGGGCAGGGCCCAGTGCCCCATCGAAAGCGGGCACGGCGCGCCCAAGGGCAGGACTATTAAGTGACACTTACTATTTTCTTCCATTTCATGCGCCTGTTCTGGTACCAGGTTTTCACCTGGAGCTGGCTGAGCCCCAGCGATTCGGCCAGGTCTATTCTGCGGGCGAGAGAGAGAGGAGGTCAGGCCGGCATTTGGTCTCGGATGGTCTCTTTTTCCTCCCTTCTCAAGCAAAACGAGCCCCGTCCCGTGGCGTCGCGCCCCGGGTCCGATGTCGGCCGTCGCCTACCTGTCGGGCGTGGAGAGGTATTTCTGCTTCTCGAAGCGCTTCTCCAGCCCCATGAGCTGCAGTTCGGTGAAGACGGTGCGGCTGCGGCGACCCTTCTTGGCCTTGCCCGGCTCCGGCGGCCCCGGCTCCAGCTTCCCGCGGAGGTGCAGCTCCAGCGGGAGATGGGGCGAGGCGGAGCCGCCCTGCAGCCCCGAGCCGGCGGCCAGCAGCGCCGAGCCCAGCCCCGAGCAGCCCAGGGGAGCCAGCGGGAACTTGAAGACGGCGGCCGGCTCCGCCTTCAGCACCGCTGCGGGAGAGAGCGGCGGTGAGCGCGCAGGGAGCCCCGGGGCTGCAGGGTGCCTCGGCTTCCCGGGACCAAGGAACCCTGGCCCCTTCTCCTCCATTCCCGGCCCCACCGGGGTCCCGAGTCCCCCCGGTTCCGCCACCTCCGCCGTACGGGGACATGTTTTACCCTTCAACCAGCAGATGCTAATCACGGAGTTACTTGGGGGTTACAAGTGAAAATAATTCAAACCAACCCAAAAGCGTTCCCCTCGGTGTCACCCAACAGCTGCCGGACCCGGCTGAGCTCGGCGAGCAGCGGGGGCCGGGAACCGTCCCGGGATTCCCTTCCTAGGAGTTTTCAGGATATTTTTGACCCGGTAACAATTTCTATCCCTCTCCGTGAGCCGCAGCCTATGAAGGAGCGCCGGGGAGAGGACATGGAGCCGTCCCCGAGGATGCTGCTCCCCGCGGGCTGGGGCATCGCTCGGCCGGGCCCGGCTGGGTCCTTGCCGGGCCCCGCTCCCCTCCCTGGCCCGGGGGCTCGGACCTGCTCGGCCCTTCCTCCCCGCCAGCGACACAGGAGCCACCTCGGCGGCGGGGGAAGGACACGAGGGGAGTCTCTGCGGGCTCTTCTCCTCTCCCTCCCTGCAGGGCCCGATTCTGCTCCCGCCTGTCCCTGCGGAGCTGAGCCGTGAGGGATGCAAAGAGCCTTTTATCTGATCCGCTATTCCGAGTGGTTCTGAATAGTTCATCTTGAAAATAACACGAGTTTCCCGAGATTCTAATGCATGTTGCTCCCTTGTTTAGGGTCTTGACGCTTTTCTCTTTTTCTTTTAAACGCAGAAAAATAAATTGGGATACTCCTTTTCCGTTGAGGTCTATGAATAAAGAGCTACGGCTCCGCAGATAAAGATGGCTTGGGAGGTGAAAGCTTTCGCCATCACACATTTAAATATTGGCCTTTAAAATATATTAAGTAATGGCCTTCAAAATATAGTAAAAACGAGTGTTAAAAAAACTTCACGACACAACTCAAAAAATCCAAAATAAAAACCTCACCTAAAAATCCAAACAATAACAATAAAACCAATAACAATTTAAAATCCACCAAACCTTATGTGAATATGTTAATAAAGTGCATTTTTCCTGGGTGTTTATCCAACTGGACAGAGTATGCTGGCACCCGTTTTAAAAAAACCCCAAACATGTAAGCATTGTAATACGGGCTATGATGTTATGCCTTCCATCTTCTACATTATTATTATATAAACATAGCATATATTTATATACTAAATATAATATATCTTTATATTATATATTTTTATCTCTACCCGTAGGTCGGGTTTGCATTTAAATCTGTGACCGCAGGGCCTTGCCGCCCCTCGCAGCCACGCACAGACCCCGCGCTCAGCTCCAGCCATTCTCACCTCATCCAAAACACACGGGGAAAAGCCCCAAAACAGAACTATCGACAACAACTTTTTTTCCTGGAATTCAAAGGCCGTTCTGCGCCAGGGCCGCTGGAGTCGCAAAGCCTCTTTCTTCGGTTTTAGGCCCCAAACTCTCGCTGCTCCGGGCCGGAGCGCCCGCGGCGCGGCAGGAGCCGGCGGGGATGCGCAGGGCGGGCAGAGCCCGGCGGCAATTTTTGTAGGCAGAATTCGCAAGTTTTTCTCCAAGGAACCCGGCTCCCAGAGGCTCCGGAGACCATCGGCGGGCGGCGATTCCCCGTCTGCGGCCCCCAGCCCCCCCCCAGCCGCGGGGAGCCCCCCGGGCACGTACCGAGGTGGTTGTGGTAGGGCCGGGCGGAGAGCAGCGCCTGCACCCCGAACTTGAGCAGCTCCCCGGCCGGCGCGGCCCCCTTGGCGTCCGGGGGGTCGGTGAGGATCTCCTCGATCATGAAGCTGCGGTAGCGGTGGGAGCGGTGGTCGGGGAAGGCTTCGGCCGGGAAGTAGCGCGCGGCGCCCAACTCCAGCGGGTGCTGCATCCTCGCCGCCCCCGGGGCCGGGGGGGACCCCCGGGGCCGCCCTAGCGCAGCCCCCCGGCCGGCAGCCGGGCAGCGGGGGCTCTGCCCATCGCCCCGCCGCCCCCTCCCCTGGCTCTGAGCGGAGCGGCGGCCCGGAGCCGTCCCCGCCGCCTGCACACGGGGCGCGGCACCGGGCAGCGTCTATCTCCCCGCCCCGGGACCGCCGCGGCTGCAGCCTATTATACCGCGGGGCCCGGCGGGG